>JAVSBS010003733.1:23919-44415 GCA_033124195.1 Coracias cyanogaster | reverse complement strand
GCAGGCACCACAGTGGGCAGTGGAGAAGCTGGGCCCACAGGAACTCATGGCAGGACTGTCTGAAAGAAGACTTCTGAAGGGATGTTGTTGAGTTCAGCGCTGGCCTGTGTGAGCAGGCAACTGAGGGCAGCATAAAATGATGATGGCTGAACCAGCACAACAGGATGTTACAGAAAAGGTTAATTTTCAAATGAAAGAAGGAGTATGGCTCTCAGAAACAGTAAGATTATGGACTTGACGGAATATTTACGTCAACAGGAAAAATCAACACTAAGCCTGACACGATTAGCAAAGTAAGAGTGGATACAAAAATAGTATGACAAAAAGTCAGATCAGTGTGCAAAAGTAGCACTGTGCAATAACTCAACTGGTAGAGTGGCTAAATTTAAGTATGATCCAAGGAAGCACAGTAGAGAGAATAAAATGTAGAGTGACAGGGCTGGGTCAACCAAAAGAGAAAGCCATCTCAGCTCTTGCATTTTACAGGATTAAGCAACATAAGAGTGTGCCAGCCTTGGAGGCACAAACTGTGTATGTGAGGAAATTTAAGCTCCTTTAAAGTTTTCCTGCTTGCGCTGAAGATGTTTTTATGCAGGGAGCTGAGATGTCCAACAGGTCAAGAAGGATAAACTCACCTGCCTGAGCTGTGCCCGAATGGAGCCTCCCAGCATGTTCTGATAGACATAATGAACGATGCTGCGCTGCCGCTCCAGCTGATGGCAAAGGACTCTGTTGCTTCTCACCATGGACTCACCTCCACTCCAACCTGCTGGAGTGGAAAACAGTAAAATTTACTGAGAGCCAGTACCTGTCATGCTCATTCACTAAACAACATGGGAAGACATTGCATTTGCTGCTACAACCATGAAAAGCTTCAGCCACAAGATAAAACTCTCTACGTAATTCTTATATGTCTAAGGTGCAGCAGCCTCTGCAACTACGGAGTCCAGTGCTTCCCACAGCCTGCCAGAGCTCTGTGTATGCATCCTCTTGTTAAACCTTCCTTCTCCTTGCCAAAGATTTATCAAAAAGACAATAGAGGAGGACTAAAGCAATGCTACAGGTGGTGTCTGGACAGTATACGATTTGAATGGTTCATACCCCAGATACAACAAAGCTATCCACAGCCCCAACAAGTTGGAAATACGTCATGGGAGGTGGTAAGCCCCTGGGTACAACGAAGGGAAGATCAGATGTGTGACCAGCAGAAATGTTAACACTTGAAAATTCCCCAAGCACAGCAACATGAGCTGCCCCAGAGTTCCTGAAATGCCTGCTTGTGAATCAGAATTTTCGATATGCTTGTGCTATAGCCTGTGCAGTCTGCCTACAGTACTGTCAGTTTTGTTATTGATAATAGACTTGCTGACACCTCACTGCCTGAAAACCTTTCTGTTTGGAGCAATTTTTGCTGAGAGTACAACATCCTTCTACATTTTGTTCATGTTCCAAGTTTCTATCTTCAGGGACCTTTACATAAAAAACAGATCTGTTCAGGCCCATGTCTGTGACCCAAACATCCCCATGACAATGGTCTGTAACACCCCAGGGGATCTATATGTCAGATGCATTTCTTAAGAAACAAAAAATGCTACTTTCTTTTAAGAATATTTTTAAAAACCCAGAAGACCAAAAACATAGGGATCATTCTATATGATTAGAATGAACAAAATCTTTCTTTAATGCAATGCTAGAGCCTAGAAATATGCCAGTGTGAAACTAAAATTCTTTGTTCGTGTGCCAACATAGCACCCACACTTGTCACACCTGTTGAAATAGGCATAAAAGTATTTATTCTAATAAGTTTTTTTCACAGAAAAATTAGCATCCATAGTTCCTTCTTCAGAGGTGATAGAAATGGATGTACTGTTTCCAAATTCTGTTTTATTATGGAGGGTAATTTATTAAGAAACAAACTTCAGGCCTTTTTAGAATCAGTGGGCAGAAACCCTTTTAAAAGGTGTTTCAATTGCAAGAAACTTAGCTTGCCCTAAATGGCTGAGGAGAAATTTTTTTTTCCAAAACACATAAAAATCAAAACTGAACACAGAATGAAAAAACTCAAATACAAAGGTCTTCATCTTTTTATAAAACATTTCAGAGAAAAATATTATTTGCCTCATTTTTCCAAAGTAAGAGCTGTATCAAATTTTCTCTGAATCTTACAGGAACTGCAGATGCTTACCAAACCTGATAATCAGGCTAGAAGTCACTATGAAAATCACATAGCTAAATTAACTACAGAAGATGCTTTAACTATCCACAATTATATACAGAACTCCTTTCAAATACAGTATTTTGTCTCCACAGCCACTGTTCACACTGCCAACTGCTCCAAGTTTAGAGTTACACACCAGACAAATGTACAAAATCGTAGATCTCCTGTATCTCTGATGGCTAAAAAGCACGTCAGTAATTTCTGGATTCTTAAAGCCAAAATTGCACAGAAAGCATGTAGTATTTCCACACAAGGCAGTAACTTTAAGTGATATCCTCAATAAACATCGGAATTAAAGGTTTTATTGGAGAAAAGGAGGCTCAGGGGAGAACTTACCACTCTCTACAACTACGTGAAAGGAGGTTGTAGCGACGTGGGGGTCGGTCTCTTTTCCCAAGTAACAAGCACAAGAGGAAATGGCCTTGAGTTGCACCAGGGAAGGTTTAGGTTGGGTATTAGGAAAAATTTCTTCGCTGAAAGGGTTGTCAAGCATTGGAACAGGTTGCCCAGGGAAGTGGTTTGAGTCATTGTCCCTGAAGGGATTTAAAAGGCTTGCAGACATCGCACTTAGGGACATGGCTTAGTGCTGGACTTGACAGTCTTAACAGTTGGACTTGATGATCTTAAGCGTCTTTTCCAGCCTAAATGATTCCATGATTCTATGAAAATAGTCCTTACTGTAAGTCAAGTGTACACTACTTTCCTGATAACGCAAAGCATTAACCTTTCCGGTATCTTAAACACCTCTCTCCATTATATAAAAAATCTTTAAGAAATTTTTGTAAGTTAGACACTAAAGGAAAAAAATGCACAAGAAGTGATTAGTGGAAATTCTGTCCAGTCTAATCTGAACATACAGGTAGAAAATATTCCTACTTATTGTCACAGGAGTTAGAAGACGCAAAGAATCAGGTGGGAAAGCCTGACTGCATGCTGTAGGATACCAACCTTACAACTATGAAGCTGCATTAAGAATTGCTTGGGAGAAAAAACAAGGCTTTAACACAACTGCTCTGCCCTACACTGAAGCTGACATCTGGTAGTTCAAGAATTCCACAAAACTTAACCATGCTCAAATGAGCTGTGACAGCATCTTTAGTGAACAGGCTTCTACCAAGGGGAAGGGGGTCTCAAAAATGAGACATGTACGCATGCGTACACACACACACTAACAGATAACTGGAGGCTATACTACTCCAGTACATGTCCATGTATCACTTCAGTATAAAACCCCATCTGAACACTCATGCCTTAACATGCTTCTTGGCATTCTCCCTCTTCAACTAGTTGATGCCTGTCATTTAGGGTGAATCTGGTTGGAAGAAACAGTAAGGATCTGAGGAAATGTTACCGATTTTCTCTGGGGGTTTGGATGTCTTTCTCACAAAAACCCTCTTTGCTTGTGGCTCATTCCCTAGTTCCTCGTAGTCCGGTTTCCTCTTCCCAGATGATTTTGCCTCTTCTGTCCAATGTTCACCTGCATTCTCATGTTTCTTCTCCTTTGGCTGGTTCACTAGAGCCATTCTGTCCGACCACTAAAAGCAAAGCATAGAAGGTAAGATTGTCATACACTTTTAACTAGAGAACACAGGAAAACGGGAATGAAATATATCCCAGTGGTCTGAAACCAGTGAGTATACCTGCACCCTCTTTCATCAGCATGACACAAGCTTTTTGTCGTGCTCTGCTGGAGAGAGAAGCAGGTTCAATAAACTCTTATTTGTTCACACATGAAGATGAGCATATCCTAAAGCATCTGTTTTGACAGGTGCTTCTGTCAAACTTTTAAGCTTAAAACCCACAGATCTGCATAAAGTACATCTGTGAAACCACACAATACCCTACCTGTTTCTCTAGTAGCTTGCACTGAACTCTTTAGATTCAGCTAAGAAAGAGGTCAGAGCTTTTATGATGGCCAGGGCTGACTGGTCTTCCACAAAATTTGCTCAGAAGGTACTTCCTATTTAACGGCCCCTTTTCCTTACAACCTGGACTGGGTTCCTAGGCTGGCTGGCAAACACACTTGAACTGCTCTTCCAACGCAGCGACTCATGTCTCATGATGCCCAAACGCCGCCCGCACCCGAGGACAAGCACGGGCCTTCCACAGCCTTCCTCCTATCTGCCGAACGATGTGTCACATGTCGCTTGCAACTGCGGATCCCCTCCACGAAGAGCCTCGTACATGCCGATCTCGTGCTAGCGCCAAAGTTATTTATAATTCGCGAATGACTGCCACAGATATGTGCCCGTGCTAAATATATCTCTGCAGGCACCACGCAACCTTCCCCAAATAGCGCCCACCCCGCGCCCCAGGGCCGCCCCTCAGGGCCGCGGCCCGCCGGGCCACAGGCCGGGCCACAGGCTCGGCCTCGGCTCGGCTCCCCAGCAGCCTCGGCGGGAAGGGCCGCCCCCCTCTCACCTGCGCTCCGCCGGCCTGCGCTCCCTCAGCAAGGCCGAGATCGGCGGGCGGCGGCCGGCCCCTCCCCCGCGGTTTCATAACCGGGGCGGGAAGCGGGGGCAGTGGCTGCCGGCGCAGCCCCGCGGGATAGGGCTCCTCCGCCGCCCGCCCCCGGGGAGCAGCACCAAGCCTGCGGGCCCTTCGCCACTGAAGGCCAGCGGCCTCGGCAGCGGGAGGCCGGGGAGGGCCCGGGGTAGGCCCGGGGTGCCTGCCGCTGCCGCCCCCAGCAGTCCTCAGCTCCCGCCGGCCCAGCCGCGGCGGCGATCCGCAGGAGTGGCTCCTCCGGCTGCGCCGCTGCGGGAGGGCACCGGGGGAGGGGGCGGCTGCGATGCTCACGCTGCGCCCGTGGCCTGGCCCGAAAGAGGCAGTCCTGCCCTTACTGTGTTTTTGGTGCTGGACTTCTAAAGTTACGTACTTTATTAGTTTCTAGAGCACCAAACTGCCATATTAAAGCTGTGTGGTAACAGTCCAAAATACAGCAGCCAAACAGCAACCAAAAAAAATATTTCAAAACACAACTTTCCACAAGAAGGTGGTGTTGGAACTCAGCAGAAAAAAACCACTGCACTTTCGAGGCAGATAAAAACGTCTCAGCAAGATCAGCTTACAGAGTACCAGACCTTACATTGATGAAGCAGGCAAGAACGGGGAAGGAAGAACCCTGCCAACACAGCTGGAAGTACCAGCACTTCCCCCTGCACCTGTGAAGGACTCTGCTGGCCCTGTTGCATGAGGAACCTATCTCCAGAGCTGTATGGTCTCATGCTTCAGGCCTACAAGTAATTATGCTGAGTAATAAAGGTCCAGTCATCCACACAACGGGCTATGAACACAGGTCCAAAATTAGCCATACATAACCACTCCTTGAACTGTGGGGCTTTAGAGTTTTATTTCGGGTGTTGGGGTTTTCTTGCCCTGTAACTATAGATATCTACACATTTTTCAACATATTAGGAAATGCATACAAAAACTACTAAGAAAAACAACAAAGACCCAGACCCTATGCTTTTCTCCTGAACTGTAACAATGTTGTATTAGTTGGTGCCATCCCAAGTAGCAGAATAGCACAGGCAAAAAGTGGTAACTACTGACAGACAACAATGCAGTTTTGAACACATACCTCAACTCGCTTAGCAAATCTTGAAGTCTTATCAAGCACTTCTGTAATAGACAACATTCTTCTTAGAACTGTACCCATTAGCAAAAAATAGCAAGAGGAATAATTGGACGTAACACTTCCCTTCCTCCCTCTGCAGCCTCACAGGCTTGATTTCCAGGAAGAGAACTACTATAAAAAAGATCCTCTTTACAGTGATCAAGTTTCATCTATAGGTCTGCAAAAGTCTTCATCATTGGAGAGAGAAGCTATGGAGTTGATCAAGAATTACCAACAAATTAAATTACATAAATCTTAATATCTTTTGGTTTTAATATGCTTTAAAAGGGGCACATTTCAAAATTTGTAACTGAAAAAATGGGCCCAGATAGCGACCTTCTTAAAGGAGATTGAAAGACTTATGTTGATTTCAATGTTCTATGTATTAATCCCAAAGAAAACTCTGACACTGTTACCCAAGCTATCTCCAGCAAATATGTGCCTTTTCTGTCTGTGCTCCATGTGTCTCCCAGCAGTAGTGTCCCTGTGCAGAGCACACACAGAGTAACCTAGAAGTTTCCCTCTTGGAGCTTAATATTAATTAATATTTTTTAGAATGGAATGGAATAGACTATTTCAGTTGGAAGGGACCTACAGTGATCATCTTGTCCAACTGCCTGTCCAATTCAGGGCTGACCAAAAGTAAAACATATTACAAGGGCATTGTCCAAAAGCCTCTTAAACACTGACAGGCTTAGGGCATCAACCACCTCTCTAGGAGCCTGTTCCACTGTTTGACCACCCTCCTGGTAAAGAAATGCTTCATAACGTTCAGTTTGAACCTCCCCAGGTGCAACTTTGAACTGTTCCCACATGTCCTATCACTGGATACAAGGAGAAGAGAGCAACACCTCCCTCTCCACTTCCCCTCCTCAGGAAGCTGTACAGACTAACGAGGTTGCCCCTCATCCTCCTTTTCTCCAAAGCAGACAAGCCCAAACTCCAGACATATTTGAGAACTTTAACATCCTTCTTAAATTGTGGGGCCCAGAAATGCACACAGTACTCAAGGTGAGACCACACCAATCCTAAATATAGCATGCTAAATAGTCATTTTATCAATTACTAACACCAAGTTTGCTTTCTCTCTAAAGAATCACTAGATATTTTTGTAACTATTACTCACTAAGGACAAGAATAGCAGACAGTACACAAATTGCACACAGAAGAAATGCCACTGGCCCAAGGTGCCACAGCTCAGTGTCTGTATGGTACACTGAGCAAGCCAAAGAAAGACTATTTTGAAAAAATATTCATATTATTTTATGTATTTACAGCCTCACACTCTTCAAACTACAAAGCAAAGTCAGAGGAGAATAATTATACGTGGGCAGGATATTAGGCTTATTTTTATGATGCATTTTGTCTGACGTACAATTATGTTGAGGCTCTGCCTTAGTTATCGTACGTGGTGCTCTACCAGAGAACAAAGCTGTCTTGCCACTGGGTCCAGTAAAGCTATATTGTGACTAAGATGATCCACCCAGAAAGCCAACAATATCCAGGGCTGCATCTGTGGTCAGCAGATCGAGGGAGGTGATTCTGCCCCTCTACTCCACTCTCTTGAGACCTCACCTGCAGTACTGAGTCCAGCTCTGGAGACCCCAGCACAAGAAGGACATGGACCTGTTGGAGAGGGTCCAGAGGAGGGCTACAAAGATGATCAGATGGCTCAACACCTCTCCTACAAAGACAGGCTGAGAGCATTGGGGTTGTTCAGCCTAAAGAAGAGAAGGCTCCATGGAGACCTTATTGTGGCCTTCCAGTATCTGAAGGGGGCCTACAAGAAAGCTCGGGAGGGACTTTTTACAAAGGCCTGTAGTGACAGGACAAGGGGTAATGGGTTCAAACTGGAAGAAGGTAGATTTAGATTGAAAATTAGGAGGAAATTCTTCACTCTGAGGGTGGTGAGACACTGGAACAGGTTGCCCAGGGGGGTTATGGATGCTCCATCCCTGGAGGTGTTAAAGGCCAGGCTAGATTTGGCCTTGAGCAACCTGGGCTAGTGGGAAGTGTTCCTGCCAGGGCAGGAGGGTTGCAACCAGATGGATCTTTGAGGTTCCTTCCAGCCCAAACCATTCTATGTTTCTATGATTTGTAATACCATTAGGTATTCTGCCTCCTTGTTGCCAGGATCTTTGTCCAAAGCATGAATATTTCTGGCTACTTCAGTCTGACTACTGATGTAAAAGAGTACCATTACAGCAACTAGTTTGGTGTGCATATGAAAACAATACCATATTCCACTACAAAGTAGGAAAAAAATATAATCCTGAAGAGATGAAAGAATAAATAGCATGCTATCTGACCTTCTGTTATCCCATGACCATTACTAAGCTGCCCTGCATCAGGAAAATGAACAAAAATACCACTATTGTAATGACCTTGTTTACCTGAGCATCCCATTTTCCCTAAGCTATTCTGGCCTTGGAGTAAAGGATTGCAGCAGGCATGCTATGTAGTGCCCTCCCCTTGCAGTTGGTAATGGGGGTGGCCAGGTCCTAAACGGAAAGCATTTATCTTAGACACTCAGCATGTGGGATGTCAGTATCAATATCAGCATGAAAATAAAACACAGGGCAAATGCTGGATATAAAATATTAATGCATTGCAGATGTTTGCCTTTTCTGTACTTCATTAATGTACTTTATTTGGATAATGGAATTAAAATATCAGAATTAAATTAAGGGAGTATCTATGCCAAAGAGTTTGGTTTGGTTTTTAGTAAAATACAGAGTTGCTCCTTAAACTCTCAACTATTATTAACTTTGAGAGTAAGGTAAGCATCTTGCATCACTTTTTGAAAGGATGCTCATGGTCACATCATACCCAGTGACTTGTCATGGGTGCTCACCTTGGGTTACAGGGGTCACCAGGGACCCCACAGGTAAAAATGAGCAGAGGAACCCCAGAACAAACTAAGTGGAATGGTGTCTAATGTCCACTCTCCAACACAGCAATTAGTTACGTCTGAGGGCCACACAATAGTTATTTTTCTAGCTCATACGAAACCTGGGGCAGTTGTAGAGAGAAAACATTCCATTACTGATCCAGAGAAGTGGAAACAACTATTTATGGCCCGCTCTTTCCTCTATTGCTCCTGCAAGGCTTTTCTTTCTCCACCAATTGAAGAAACATTACTGCAAACCCACAGCTGGTCCTTGGAGTTGTGTCCCAAGTCACTTGGAAGCAGTCAAGAGGAGATGGGCCAGCATGGCCTCCCAAGGCTCCTCCTGCAAGCCCCACTCCAGCATCATGCGGAACAGCACTTGCAGCCTGGTGTTAAAAATGTAAACTGGTAGGCAAACTCCCTGGTATTGAGAAAAAAATAGACTCAACAGAGAGACTCCGACGTCTTAAAGATGGAGCCTGAATTACTCAGATAAAGGTTTTCAGAGGAAAGGGAGAGTGACCAGAGTTATCAGGACTGGGCTGAAAGGATGCCAAGCTGAGCGGAGGATGAAGCTGCTCTCCATACCCAGGGAGAGTGACCTACGCCACACTCAGAAACAAGGGCACAGCTCTCCACTTGGATGGGAGCGGGGCTTAGGGAACTGGCAGGGCCTCCTGCACACTAGGCCGGCTCCGGGCCCTGCTGGTCTACTGACCGGTATAGCACACAAAATAACTAACTAAAAATTAATCAAGGCCCCCAATCCAGTGAGCAACACAAAGAGCCCAACTCCTAAGAGTTGGGCCGAGCGTCGGCCCCGGCGGGCAGCTCCTCCAGGGCTGCCTCCCTCTTACTCCCGGCGCCCGCCATGACGGGGGCGACGCGGCCAGGCAAGCTTCCCCAAGGGAGAGGACAGCTCCCAGCCCCC
This sequence comes from Coracias cyanogaster, assembly GCA_033124195.1. NCBI lineage: Eukaryota > Metazoa > Chordata > Aves > Coraciiformes > Coraciidae > Coracias > Coracias cyanogaster. The sequence continues at coordinate 34,760 of JAVSBS010003733.1, read as the reverse complement.
TCCCCGCTGTTCAGAAGCGGTGCCCCCGCCTCAGGGCCGACCCCAGGGCCCTCCCCGTGAAGCGGGAACCGCGGCGAGAACCGGCACTGCCCCGCTAGCCCCACCTGCCTGGGCAGAGCACGCTCAGCGGCGGCGGCCACCTGTTAATTGGATCAAGAGCCCGGCGGAGGTGGGCGGGAGCCTGATCAGAGCTGCCCCGCCGCCACCAGCCTGTCCTAAGCGCGCGGGCCGGGCCGGGTCCGCCCCGCCGGGAGCCGCTGGAGGCGGGGCGGGAGCCCCCGTGTCCGGCGGCTGAAATAGAGGGAGGGCCTAGCCCTCTACTGGCCTGGGTGGCTGCTGTCTGCCGAGTGTTCCGCTGTGCTGAGCCGTACCGCCTGCCAGGTAAGCGGCGGGGTTACCTCTGTGGGGCTGCAGGCTCCGCTGCTGTCGGGAAGCCTTTCCGACCTGTTCCCCGTGGGGTTCCAGGGGTGTCGGTGGCAAAGCCCTGCCCAGTCCCGCCGCCGCCTCCCCGCCGCGGACAGCGCGGCTCGGGCGTCGCTGGCAGCTGCGAGGGAAGTTTCCTCATGGAAAGGGGCGGGTGGGGGGAGGCGGTGCCCAGCCGGGCGCTGCCCGCGGGCAGAAGCGGATCGGGACGGGCTTCAGCGCGGTTTGGCTTGATACGGAGCGGAGACCCCCGGTAGGCGCAGGGGAGTGGCGGCGGGTCTGCGGTCCCCGGCAGGTTGTTCGCGGGCGGCCGAGGGAAGTTCCCGGGAGAGCTTCGGGTCCTCCGCGTCCCTTTCAGCCCAGCTGCCAGCCTGACCTTCACCGGGTGCTCCGCTGCCGGCCTCCCGCTCTGTGGCTGGGGGCAGCGGAGGCCCTCCTTCCCTCCTTCCCTCCTTCCCTCCTTCCCTCCTTCCCTCCTTCCCTCCTTCCCTCCTTCCCTCCTTCCCTCCACTCCGCGGCGGAGACAGGGGCCCCTTTGTGCCAGATCCATGTTGAGCCGCTTCCCACTCTGAAACCGGAGCCGCAGGCGCTGGTAGCGCTGTGGTGGGGGGGGTAAAGCAGCTTCCCAGAACCCCCGGGGGAAGCCACCTCGCTGAGGCTGGCGGGGCTGCACCCCTGTGTCTCAGGGGGTCCACGCTGTCTATGAGCCGGGCTCCTGACGGCCAGAGTGAGGAGTACGGCAGACGGCACAGTCCGGGACTTGCTCATCCCCTTCCTCCCTTCTGGATTCCGACAGCAGTCTTGGTTTCAGGGCGGGGGAGAGCAGGCCAGGGAGGCAGGTCAAGAGGTGCTGCCTGCGGCCCTGTCACCTGGCCCTTGGCAGGCTGCTGGGGTGACTGTGTCCCTTCTGGCCTAGGGCTGGAAAAAGCTGATAAACATGGAGGGTATCAGTGGGCCTGAACATCCAGTGCTTGAGAAGACAGTCTATGACCCGTTGCTTTATACGGGAGGAGGGAGCCACAATCTTTGCAAAGCTATTGATAAGTGAAGCTGGCGTGGCCCATATGCATTAACCAGTTTCACCACTTTCTGTGCCAACTATGTGTTCTTTGCTTGGTTCAGATCTTCAGGTCTGCAGAAGGCTCAGAGCTTGGTGGTGAGGGAGAGGTTAGCTGACCACCTCTGGACATGTGCTCGCGGCCCCAGGACATAGTCTGGCTTTTTTGTTCACTGTTTAACTGTCCTTACCCACCTGATACTTCCTGCCTTTTCTGAAACGTGAGATGAGCCTCAAGTCAACCTTCAAATCAACTGCTAGTCTAATTTGCACAAAGGAATTTTGGGCGCGCTGGTACTAGAGTTCTGATTGCAGTACAGAACCCTAGCAGAGCCCCCCATGGCACCCTAGAATTCGAATGTTATCGAGAAGTCACTAAGCTTTATTCTCGGTGAGCAATGGAAGCAGAATGCTCAACTGCAGCATGTGGGCTAAAATGACAGGCTCAAAGTAGTCCTTGCTCCAGGTGTGAGCTGGTCTCTGGGTGGAGTCGAAATGGAGCTTCTCCTCATGCATTGCATAACTGGGCACATTCTTTCAGGTGAGGATTTATGTTTCTGTGAAGTGCACAATGTGTGCTTTGTGAGACAGAGTCTGTTCTACTTTGACAGTGTTTTGTGTGATTAGCGGTATTTCACTAGAAGTTCCCTAAAATACTTACTAGATTGTCTTTTGAGTTGCAGCTTGGAACAGAATGAATGTGTGAGCTGGATCAGCTGCTTGCTGTCTTCCCTATTGTGAGCCTACTCTATTGTATTGCTTTATTGGCTTTTTTTTTCTTCTTCTTCTGACCTATGAATTTGAGCTCCTCTGGCTTGCCTGCACTTCAAGTGAAGACCATCTTCTTCTCAGGCTGTAAAAGGTGGTAACTTCAGTGTGTCAGCTTCGCATAGGCCTGAGAACAACTGCCCGTCTGGAACGCCATTATCAAACATACAGACATTTGAGTGAATAACTATTGTGTGTGACTGGACTGTGCCAAAATGCTGCAGATCTTTGGCAAACTGTGTGTAACCAGGTCATAAAAGCCTGAAAATATTAAGGACCCAAAGTAATTTCTTCACAGGACAATGACTGGTGCTTTTAGTCATTTTAGGTTATTGTGGATTATACAAGAGCTAGCATGAATCTTCTGGGCTTTCCCTGGATGATCATGAGTTTCCAAAAATAAATAAAGATAGACATATATAATTTTAATTCAACAGTACAGTCAGGTGCATTTGTAATGTGACTGCTTTTGTTAGGAGATGCAAAAATGTGAGAACACGTTAGTCACCACGCCGGGGGCAACATGTGCTTTTAGGAACTCATAGGGTATTACTGAGCATGGCAAATACTGTATATTCTTTATTCTGGCCATCTTGAGGGCTGCAGATTGTTTGAACTATTTGGTCTGTGTCATGCCTGGCATCCAGGGATTGCTGGGGACCTCAAAAGCTAGAAGTATCTGCCTGTAGCCTGAGTGGAAAAAGCTATGCTCTTGATCAGAGAGAATTAATAAACTGCCTCTATTTTTGCCATCAGCTGATCAGTGATGTGTGAATTTGGGCTGCTCCTGAGAGTTCATAGGGAAATGCCTGAACAATATGAGAGCTGTTTAAGCCCTTTGAGGGACTTAAATCTTTTTAAAGCAGACTTTCTGATCAGACAGGCTATTTTATCACTAGTTACTTAGCATGATCATTGTAGAGGGTACTGTATGACAGGGAACTGTGTCAGATAGATTTTAAAAAACAACCTTAATATCTTAGACTAAGGCCTTAGTGAGTGGGACAGACAACAGTGACTACTATATCTGGAAGTTTCAATGAAGAATTTGAGATTTTGCTCTTTGAATAATTTACATCCTTGGAGCAGTTGAGAAGCTGTTCAAGTGGTAGTTTTTTGCCACTACCTTTCGGAATGGTGATCACTGTAATTTAAAATCAAAATGTACTATGACTGGGCACAAGTTTTACCAGCAGCACAAAGTGCAATGAAGGGCCTGTTGTGTCCTCTGCTGTAATCATCCAGCTTTGTTTCAGTGCCTGGTACATTAGTTTCATGTTCCTTCAGGCTGAAATGTGGGCTGAAGCTGGGCACTGCTATAAGGCAATCTGTGTGACTGGCATCCTAATAATATTGCAGCCTTCAGTGGTTTTTCATTGCTGTGAATGGTATGATGGGAAAGAGCCTTTCAGACCTGTGGTAGCCAGAATGTGTGTTAAATCTAGTGGTTGTCACTGGGCGTAGTAGTTTGTTGGAGAGGCACATGAGAGATCTCCATGGTACTGGGGCCCTGGATCCAGAGGCATTAGGCTTGTGTGGGATTTTATGTTCTCTTAGTAGGTGACTGTGGTAAGACTCTGTTTATTGTGACCTGTCAGTAAGTTTTTCCAGGCTGGAGGAGTTAGAATTGCTGCAGGCAACCTGCAACTAACTGTTATTGAATCATAGAATTGTTTAGGTTGGAAAAGACCTTCAGAATTGAGTCCAACAGTCCTGTCCATGCTATAAGCTTGCCCAAGCTGAGTCTCTTCTGTTTGCAGGAAGATCTGGTACTTGCCTCCTGGGCTGTTGGGGACATGGTCAGTCTTTTCAGTCACCTGTAGGTCATTATCTGTTGGTAGTAACTTCCTCCTTTCCCTCGGCATCCCTGCTGCTGAGCCAACTTCTGCTCCTGTGAGTGCTGAGCTGTATCAGCTAAAGCACTGCTGTGTTGAGCTCTGAAGTAGGCTTGCTCCCTGTCTCTGACAAGGGCAAGAAACTTTCATAGATGATTGTGAGAAGATGCAGCATATTTCACTTCTTGAATGATTCTAGGTATTTATTTTTCCTTCTTGGTGTTTTCAGTCAGCTCTTCCTTGTACTAGAACTGTTGACCTGTGGAAACCCATGTGAAAGTCAGCTGTTGACTCCGGCAGGCTTCTACCCCAATGCAAGCAAAAAAGTAGGGATTTGAGCTGTGAGATAGGAGCTGCTTCAGAAAGCCATTAGGGGGGAAATAAAGGCTACTGTTGGTGCATTCTGTTTTTATAAAGCCTCCCAGTATTCTTTCCTCATATGTCAGATTAAGTCCTGAGGATCAGAAACTGAAATTGTTGCTTTGGGCAATGGGCTGAGAAAGCAAATGACATTCTAGTGATGCTGAACAGTTAAAATTTGTTCTGTAATATGTGCCCTTTGGGCTGAGTGTCCCATTTGCTTGTGTTCTGAAGTCCAGTGGATAGGATATGGAGTAATTACTAATATAAATATATTAATAGTCCTGTTCAGCTTGAGATCCAAAAATTTGAAGAGGCACTGTGAACACCAAAGAGCAGATTCTGTGCAGATAATACAAAAGTGGATAAAAGTTACTCCATGACATACAGGATAATGAACTTCAAGAGGAGTGTGTGAAGTGTAAATCTCCACAATGCAGGCCAGTTCCTAATGGCTGCCCTACTTCAACCTTGTTATCTATGTGTAGCTCTGGGAAAACTGTCAGAAAGACATATGAGTGTCTTTAGGAATGGAATACCTACAAAGTGATTGAATCTGCAAACTCTTCTTGAATCAGGGGATGCTACAAAGGGAATTTAAGTTACTGAATGTTCTCTCCAGTCCACAGAGCAAACAATGTTTTTCTTTTTACATGGCTGGTGCCTTAAAAGACTGTGCAAAATAACTCTGTAAAAGCTAGTCTGTAGTCCTACTAGCTCATGTAGTACTGAAGCCTGCCTTACAGTTGCAGTTGTTCTTTGTTGTTTAGATTTTCCTCTGAGGAAGCAATGGAGTAAATCTAGCTCTGGTGACAGAAGGTGAACAAAAAAGCCTTGACATCAAAGTGGAGGAACTGATCACAATGTGAAACAGAAGCAATGGGTGTAATGCTTTACCTCATTCTTCTCCTTTACCATAAGAGATGTCCTAGCACTCTATCTTACCTTACTCAGCTCTCACTTCAAAAAGTTGTACTCCTTTCTACAGCCTGTTTGGGACTTGGAACTGTGCAGGGAACTGGATGAAATTCAGAAATGCCTGAATGACATTTAAGGTCCTTGTCTGTGGTATATGAATATTTGGAAGGAAAGTATTCACATAATAAACAGTTTTAGTAAATCAGCTTTTACAAAGTAAAACCAGAAACCTGTTCGGTGCAACCAGAGATAAAGAAATGCAGTACTTTGAATTAATTTGCCATATGATGGCCTCACTCTGTCTGAATGACAAAATACTTGCCAACTCTGTATCTTCCATTCCTTCTTCCTCAAAAGACAGCTCATGGAAAAGACAACTCTTGGTAAGTGAAGGCAGAAGTTGCAGAACTACAGCTAGATTAAAAAAAACCACTGTGGCTTCCAAACAGGAAGAAGGGGCAGAGAAGGCAGATTGGGACAACTGACTACTATGTAGTCTAGTGAAGCAAGAAACAACCAGAAGCTTCAGTGTTAGAATTAAGCTGACTTGTGGCTCTTCTGAAGCTTGTTTGATTGCATTGATTGCAGTCTGCTTCCTTAAGACTTCTTAATGCATTCGAGTCAACTTGATCCCTGCTGTACAGGTTACAAGGTGATTCAATCACAGAAGGATAATGTTACATTGATGGAGACTTAACAGGAGTTTGCTTTTAAATTTTTTTCCCCCAGCCACAGGAAACACCCCTGATCACTACCTCCCATTATTTCTCTCTACTTAGAGTTGGATGAGGCTGGGGCATTTTATTCTGTTTGGATCACTGCTCTTCGTGTAAAGATCTGAACAAAACAAACTTCTTTACTCAAAGCTTGGGAAGTGGGTGGACTGGCTTAGAGTGCTATTGCAGTAAGTTACCTTTAAGGTATTGGCAAGTGTGTTACAGAATGAACTATTGATCTTTTCTTGCCAGTCACTTGGTGTAGAAAACCCATGAGATTGTAAATTAAGTCTTGGAAAAATGAAGTGTAAACTAAATCCTGGAAAAACCATCTGCATTGATTGCAGAATGAGACTGCTGAAGAGGGGTATAATAGCTTTGGGTGGAGCTTTAAACACCTGTTTATAATGATTTAGGAAGAAATAGCTTCCAGTTGCTTGAGGTCTCTTCTGATTAAAAGGGAAGTGCTGATTGCATGTATTTGCTGGCAAGCTTGGTGTTTGCAGAGATTGATGCAGCAGGGCAGGAAATACCCTGAGAAGTACCTAGCATGGAAGCAAGTAAGTGAAGAGTCTCAGGGAGTGGGACAGTGGAGACTGTAGGTTCTCAGCATCTGCATGTTGTCCTGAGAGGTAAGGCAGGGAGTGTGAGAACTGGGAAGTGGGCATGCTGACTAATGTGTGGAACAGGAGCTATGCTATTCACAGGGCTATGAAAGTAGGATAGTGTAGTTCTGTTCCTGGTAGGTTGGATGTGTCTTTTTATTAAGCTATCTGCTGCTCTCTATTTGTAGTTGCCTGTTAAATACATAGACACAGCATACATGTCAAGATTAGTCCAGGAAAAATCTTGAACATACCAAATGAACACAGCCTGTTGCCCTGTTAGAGTATTGTACCCCATGGTCCAGCACTGATTTCCTCCCTCACTTTAACTCTGTGGATATTTGAGATTATAATAAAAATTTTCATAGGAGGAACAACTGGGGAAAAACTAACACAGACCTCAATAGCCCAATACATTCCTTAGAATCATGGAATCATTAAGGTTGAAAAAGACCTCTAAGATGAAGTCTAACTGTTGACCCAACACTCTCATGACCACTAAACTGTTGTGAAGTGCCACCCCTATATGTTTTTTTTAAGACCTCCAGGATGGTGACTCCACCACTTTCTTGGGCAGCCTGTTCCAGTGCTTCACTACTCTTTCCAAAAAGAAATTTTTCCTAATATCCAATCTAAACCTCCTCTGGTGCAACTTGAGCCATTTTCCTCTTGTCCTATTGCTTGTTACCTGTGAGAACAGACCAATACCCACCTCACTACAACCTCCTTTCAGGTAGTTAGAGAGCAACATTCATTAACATTGCCTCATATTGTTGTGTTAAACAGGATAGGTCTGTGTTCCTGTAATACTAAAGATCTCCTACATCATTTTGGAAAAGAAAGCATAACTTTTTCTTTTGTTGGTGAAACAATTTCTGTCTGGTGAAGCTGCATCAGTCAGGAATCTTAACCCTTAGATCAGCAGCAGTGTGTTGGTAGAAGTCTGTCTTGTAGCCTTGGTCTTTGAGAACCTCTTAGGGAATAGATAATAAATACAGAAAGTATTAAATTCTGAATGAACATTTTAAAACAACTTGGAGTGATGCATAAGGGGATGTCTGTCTTCAGTACATTAGCTTGGTCTGAATGTGAAGACCAATATAAAGAAGCTGTGGTCTGAAATAAGAGTAATGCAGCAGCACGTGGACTTGGGAGGTCAGCCCTATAAGTGGAACAGGATATTGTCTGTATTTTAGTACTTTGGTATAATCATGGAGAATTTTGCTAGTGGACATCCACTAGAGAATCATTGCCTGGGAGATGGGCTTCTGTTACAGGCTTGCATGTAGCTGAAGTGATCTCTGTGTGTACTGTTCTGCCTGATGTCTCTCTGACCTCTTCTTTGCTGGAGAGCTATCTGAAATCTTGCTTGAAACTGTTTTATTTGTGAATCGGGCCCTATTTCAAACATGAAACAAGAAGGCATACCTTGGAGTGTGTCACAGGATTGACACGTTTTGAAAGGGAAGGTTTTAGCCTGACACCTTGGTCTAAAAGAGCAGGGATCTGTGGTCTGAGATGTGTGACAGACTGGAGCAGGGATGAGACTAACAACATAATTTAAAAATGTGGCAACAGCTCTGCCATGACAAGCCCTCTGGCATTTCCCCAAGTGGAGTTCAGTACTAGTGAGGCAGTCATGAGCCGTTCTACCTTTCTGCAGCTAAAGACCAAGAGCCTTTTTAAAAATTTATTATAACTTAGTAGGGAATTGATAGCAGGTGTGGCCTAATAACTCTGCTGGTTGTAAGTGAGAGCAGGTATTTGGGGAAGGGAGGGGAGTACTTTTTCTAACACCACTAGCAGAAAGAGTTGTAGGTCAGCAGAAATATCACTGGTGTCATTCCATTTGTCTACCTGATGTTGCTGGTTGTGGCGTCTGTGATGCCCTTGTCCATAGTCTTGGGAAGGTGTGAGGTAAATAGAGATGTAGTTACTCTTTCCCTCCTTCAGAGAGCTTGTCTTGGAGGAGCTGCAGTGAAGTCTCAAGTAGCTCTTAACAGTAAGAACTGAAAGAGGAAGCTGTGAAGGTAGGGATAAACATTTTTGTCCTGCAAATATGACTTGCTAGGTAGCCTCCTCTTAGCAGAGGTCGCATGGGCATCTGAAGGAGTCTTGTTTGTGGTGCTGGCTCACACTGGGTCAACTAGAGTTTTATGTAACTCCAGCTATATTGTTCATACTGTACAGGTTCTTACAGCCCTCCTGAATCACATGGTGGCTCTTGCTATATCAGGCAGTCCACAGGGTAGCCCTGTCATCTCTACTTTGCTGTAAAACAACCTCCAGGCTTTGGCATGTATAGCTCATGTATTTGCTTTTCCTGGGAAGCTCAGGTTTTGCCTGGTCTCAAGCTCTTGGTGGCTTATAATACTTGTGGTGTTTGGGGAATAACTAGGCATGAAGGGATGGGGTAGTAACATATTTACTCTTCTAGGGCTCAGGGTGACAGCAGCAGCTGTTCTTCAGCCCCTGGGTGCTGTACTAAGTACCTTCCCTATGTCTGCATGCAGATCCAATTTGATCTGCTGACTGACATGGGCTCATGGAGTGTGTAAAGTCCAGAAAAAACCTGGCAGAAAAGGGTCTGCCTTGTTCTTTGACATTTTTGCTTTTACCAGGCTAGATTTTTCTGAACATCTATAAAGTCTATAAAACTGCCATGGAAATATGTACTCAACTGGCTGCTACTTGGGTCACGGAGATTATCCTGTAGAAATATTATACTACTTTATTGTATTCTCCCACCTGGTTACTCTGCTGATGACTACAGTATAGCCTTAAGCTGTGGGTTACTTTGCCACATGATACTGTGAATACTGAAAACTCATGTGGGTTCAAAAGCAGATAGGAGAAATTGATGGAAGAGAAATCCATTGAGTGTTAATTCACAGATGCCAAATGAGCTCAGGAAGTTTCTGTCAACAAATGCTTAGAGAGCATGCAAGGAAGCATCGTGTATTTTCGCTGTTCTCAAAGCAAGGGAAGGTATCTGCTTTTGGCTGCTGCCTACAGAGACTGAAGTTACGAGAACCCTTAGTCTGATCCTGTGAAGCTACTGTTATGTTTCAGAGCCTGGGGATCTTAGTGATAAGCAATTATTTGAGTTTGTAACTCCTGAGAAAATATGTATGTTTCAATAGGTGGAAACTGCAGAAAGAATGGATTTGGGTGTTTGTGGTTTTGTTTGGTTTTTTGCTTGACTGTCCCTCAAATGAACAAGCACACTGACACACAACAGCTTTCCACATTTACCCCCAAAGTCTAGTACTGTAGTCAGCCTGAATTGGAAACCAGAGATGGAAGGCATGTTCGTGATTCATTGCTTCCTGGTAAAGTTGGGATGGGAGTGTGGTGTGGAATAAAGTGATACATCTTTCATGTGTCATATCTAATTGACCTATGTCTTCATCAGGAGAAAAATCAAAAGGGTCTGGGGCAGTTTTAAGTATACTTTTACATAACTGTTCCTGAAGATTTCTAATCTTAACAATTTCAGGAATGTGTAGTCTGGTTTTACTGGGGACCACTGGGAAGTCTTAGCTCATCATAAACCTTCTATAACCTTTTATCCAGTGACCTGGATAATACAAAAGTGTCCTAACTTTTCCCTCTCCTTCCTCACAAAAGGCCACTAGTCTGTTTGCAATAAGCCAGTCTGCTCTTCTTTCCTTCCTCCTTTTTTCCTACCTTCTTTCAATTTCTCCAAAATTGTCTTAATGTCTGACTAAAAATCCCACTTCTAGGTTTTGCGGTTTCTGGTCTTAGCTGTACTAACTCACAGTTGCCCCAATCTTCCAGCCTCAGCTGAGTGGATATTGGTGACTGAGAAGAAGGTGGGGGTTTTTTTGCTTGTCTGTTTTTAAAATAGGTGTTTGATATTGAAGTACATCTTCAAAGAAGTGTGAGGTAAACAAAATTGCCTCTTTCTGCCCTTTCTTCCCTTAGCCTCTGCAGGCCTTTTACTTCCCTTTCCTCTGTGGAAAGTTGATGACAGTTACCTATACCATTATGGCAAAATAAAGCATTTCTGAGAATGCGATGGGGCAGCTTACAGAACCAAAGGACAATAAAGCTTTACTGGTAGAGAGGCACATTCTACCAGGGCAGTGCTAGGTCCTTTTCTCCTGAAAGGACTCAAGGTTTCTAGACCACAATA
>JAVSBS010003733.1:0-23819 GCA_033124195.1 Coracias cyanogaster | reverse complement strand
TCCCTGATGATTCATGGGAGTCGTAGTTTAAGCTGACTTAAAAAGACATTTTAAAAATGGTGGGTTCGTTTGCCACAGAGCCTTATCTTCTCCAGGCTGAACAACCGCAAGTCTCTCAGCCTGTCTTCATAGGGGAGGTATTCCAGCCCCCCAGTCATCACCTTTAAGGTCACTTCCATCCCAACCCATGCTAGTCTAGTCTAGTAAGTGGATTTTGTTCTTCAGTCTGTATTTATATACAGCGTGATACTGGAGGAATGTACAATAAGACTAAATGGAAGTTTTAAGTAGCCTTAATTGTGAGTTTTCCTTATATTTGAGTGTTTGCATGCCCAAGTCTCTGCTAACACATTTTTTCTGTAATTATTTTCGTGTTGAAGTGTTATAGATGTACATGGCACTTGCAAAGACAACAAGTCACCCAAGTGTTAGTTTAAGCAGAAAAATATCTTTGAATCATAAACCTAAGATAGTAGAGGAACAATTACATTTCTTTTGTGATTTACACACTTTTCTTACCAGTGGAAAATATACTGCGCAAAGAATTGCCAAATGTCAATGTGAGATCATTTTAAAATTCAAGTATTTAACTGCTGCCAGTATTGGAATTAAATCTTTTTAGCAGATACCCTTTACATTGGTCTTCACTTTAGGCTCTCGCTAGAGTTTTTTCTGCTGTGAAATAGTATATAATTTTAAAAATCTCAACACCAAACAAGTCTTTGGGTATGACATTCATTAAAAAAAGCTTTCTTTTGTGAAGTATATCATCAGGATTTGTGGGTAATATTTGATAGTGATGACTGAATAATGAATTGCTCTGCTAAGTCAGGAGAGTTGTTGTATATATCAAAAGAACAGAGAAGAATATAATTCATATTTATATTAAAACTATAAAATATATTCCTGAGTGGCTTGTAAATCATGACATCACAGATGGATCACCTGACTTACAGTTACTCCGATAGTTTATGAGTCATCTATAGGATTTATAACAGAAGTCACATGCAGAGAGTATCTTTACATTTTATACTTTTGTTGAACAAACAAAACAACCAAAACCTGTGCTCTGCTTGTGTGCGAGTGCTTTCACCTCTGACTGACTGACCTTCAAATTTATGATAATCTGGTTTAGGCGGAGGTTCTATTCTTGCTATAACAAATACCAGAATAAACTACTAAAGTTTCTGTCTGTGTTTTATCTTACAAGAGGTGAAAAGTATATGCATCTCTGTATAAACACTAACTAGAATTTTAAAAGCTAGGCTTTATTTTTTTTCCATTAGTGATCCAAGGGACTTCAAAGGATGTTGTGCAGATTAGAGGGACAGAGGGATGTTGATGTTATTTCAGGATTTCCTGTTTCACCTGAGCTGTTTCTGTATTTTCTTCTCATGTAGATCAGTGAGGCAAGTATTTCTCTGAAATGAATTTTTAAGACTAACTTAAAAAAATCTGAGACCATATTAAGTACATTTAAAATGTAACCTAGGAATACTGTATTGCAACAAAATAAAAAATAAGGAAGGATATTTTTCCTGCATATTTATCTCCAAAGATAAATGAGAGTCAAAGTTCAACAGTTCCAATACTCTTATTGTTCTAAAATTCTGTCATTGTAACTATTGGACAATGTAGTGCTGCACCTTGTCAAATACTTCTGTGAGATCTTCTGACCCTCCAGAATAATCTTTTATTATATTTCTAATATATTTTGCTAAGTAGCTTTGTGTATAATTTAATATATTAGTCTTAATATGTCCTGTACTCTTAAATAATCTTTCTGGTACTCTGTTTTGTATAAAGATTTTGATAATAATTATATTAGCTGTAGTAGCACTATATGAATAATGATAGCAGGAGTCATATTAGCATTAAAAATTAATAAGCCATTACTAGATTTAGTACAAAATTCTAATGAATGATAATTAAGATAGAATAAAGCTTTTTGTATTTCATTTCCAGTAGAAATTAATTCTGTTTGGTAAATTTTCATTTTTATTTCTTTTTTTTTATTTGGAGAAAGAGGAGTCTGGTTTATTAGAGGATTTCAGGATATATCTGGGTACCTGCACATCTCTTTCAGCTTCATAATGTTACAAACACTGGATTCTGGATTTGCTGAATGAATTAGGCAAAAGAAGAAGGCTTTCTCAAAATAAATCTTCTATTTATTTCATAGCATGATTGTCATCAGCAATGACTAAATAAAAATTCATGACAGTAGCTGTACTTCGGTGAAGAAATTAAGTACAAACTTTGCTTTAAGTAAGCATCTAAGCACACCTAAGATATGTTTAGCTTAATGTTGGTGAAATGGCTTGCTTAAATACTCTAGTTGATAAAAGTAAGTATATACTTCTAGGCTAAACCCATCCATATTGTAATGATTAGCTTTGAAAAAATAACAAAATACTTTGTTCAAGAATATGTTCTTCATCTCTGTTACAGTATTTTTAGAGCTTGGACTTAATGGCACATGCTAATATAAAGCACACTGGTATTACTGCTCTTATTTGACAGAAGTATTTCGTAACTGTTAATGGAATGTTCAGAAAAAGCGGAACATTCATCTTAATTATTTCTTAAACAGTAGTTACTTGCTATCTTTATCTATATGAAGTTGTTTGTGAATGATCCTACATAATATTTTTATAAAACTATCTTTCTTTTTTTGCTGACTGTGGAAATATTTACCATTTAAATATTCTATGGAAATATATATTCAATATGGAAAAGTATTTCTAGATTATCTTTATATCTTAGTATATGTTAATGATATAACTCCCTCTGAATTTTCATCACACTATTTTGTATTAATTAAATGTTTAACTGAATAATATTTTGAGGTCTTTGAAAACAAAACCTCAACATTAAATATGAGGAATCATTAACACAATTTTTTATGTGAAAATGTGTCTAGAAGGGACTTTTTCCTTGGTAGACTTCTGTCACTTTTCTTGACCTTTCTGCTCAGTGACTTCATAGTTGTTAATTAATTCTTTTCATTTTTTCTTTTTTTTTTTTGTCAGGTGAATTTTTGGTCATAGTTTAATATATTAAAAAATCCCATGGATTGTAAAAATCTTGTATTTAATAAAATTTTAATGAATTAATGACTTTACCTTACTAGAATACTTGCTCTAGTGTTTAAATGTGAAAACACATTTAAACAATTGCTGTGATTAGTTCTGTGATGATTTATTGCTGAAGTCATTGTGCAATTTAATTGATGCAGGTAATGAACAAACTGGAATATTGGCAGTCAATTAAATATAAACAACCATACTAACATATGTTTGTTCTCAATTTGAAATGTTTGTTTTGCTACATGATGCTCATAGTGCTCCAAAACTCCCATTTTTTTGTTGTGCTGCAGTTACATCCATTCCGAGCAAATGACATATGGAACAGTATATGAATGTTTTCAGAAAAAAAAGCTGTCTCAAATTCTTATGCCACCATTAACTGTATATTTCCATATTAATAAAAAAACAATTCAAATTTTGGAAATTACTCTGTGAACACAGTAATTCAATAGATATGCATTTTTAATAAATATAGTTTAATTTCAGGCATCATGGGCAAACTTATTTTCCTAAATAGTTTTACTCTTTCTTACCAGGAATTAATTTCATTGTTTCTTGTATATTGAGATAATTTTTATTCTCAAGAATCTAGCACATATTAAATTTGGTCATTATTATTATTTTGTGCAGCTTTTGGATTCGATGTTGCTGCATTCAGAATGACTATTTTTATTTCAGACTTAACATATTAAATTGAAACTGACTAAAAATAAAACTTACGAAAATGTTTTATATGCTCATGAAATTGTCACTTAGTGACGTACTTGCTAAGTATATCCATCTTCTGTATAAAATAAATTCCATGTTTCTTGGTTAAAAATAGTATCCTATTATAAAATTATTACTTTTCAGATCTTAGGCACTAGGTCTGAACCTAGAAATTTATTTTAAAATAAAAACATAATTTACATGAGGTTCTGATGTGAAGTTTCAACAAACTACTAAAACACAGAATTCCATCTTCTTGCCCTGCACCCAATATTTCCTTGACTTACCTCTAAATTTATAATGTTGGTGGCAACTCATTCTATTCTGGGTTTTTGATCTTTCATATACTTTTTCATTCCTTTATCAAGATCTGGATGGTCCCAATGGATGTTTTTTTTCTTTTTATGCTTTAATCTCTTAGTGGAATTTCACATTCCAGTGTTTGCCTATTATGAAATGCATTACAGAATTTGTGTTAATGTTTACTTCCTGTGTTGAGAACAATTTAAACCATAAAAAGTACTTCTGTTCTCTTCCAGCTTATGAGTTACAGAACTGCCCTGATCCTCCTCCTTTTTTGAATGGATATATAGTCAACTCAGATTACAGTGTGGGTCAGTCAGTATCATTTGAGTGCTATCCTGGATATGTTTTGAGGGGTCAGCCTGTTCTTACATGCCAACATGGAATCAATAGAAATTGGAACTATCATTTCCCAAGATGTGAAGGTAACTTTTTGGTAGTACTTTCCTTCAGAACTCACAAAACAACTCATTTTTGTGTGGTGGTTTGAGTGTGTGTATGTAATGCAGTTTTTGCTGAAGAACAGCACCTTTATCCTAATGCGTAGCATAGGCAGCTAAAGTCAGAATAGTGTATGCTTTTAAAAATCATAAACATTTTGTGAATCATGTTCCTCAACAGTGATTTGTTGTTTCTATTTACATTGATTATGAGAACTCATGATATTGCCAGAAATTATCTCAAACTCCATGTGATTTTTTTCCTTCTTTTTTCTGACTTGAGAGTGTACGATGTAACATATAAAATATTCCATTGTAAAGCTTTTACTTAGAATTTCATCTTAAAAATACAATTGCAGAAACAATTTCGGAATTTCTGTAGACTTTTAGAGGCTTTGACAAAATCCTATATACGCTGTTATGACAAAACTAGGTAGTCATTGTGTAGAACTGAAGTGGTGACATAGATAATTAACCAGCTAAGAAGATATAGAATAGATTTAAATAAATTCTTTTCATCATAATGATGAGATGTAGCCGCTTATCATAACAAGAGGCTAATTGTGCTACAGAGTTTCACTGCAGAACATACGTTCAGTATATTTCATGGGACAGATGCTTCTTTCCACAAAACACACAATTGCTTTTAGTTTAGTCAAGCCAGAAAAGGCTGCAAGGAATTAAAGATTTAACTGAGCTACAGGTATAAGCCATGAAAAAAAATTGAAAGGTGGGTCATTCTACTTCAGTGCAGGCTGCTACAGGTTAGACAGAAGTTTTCCGGTGGGACAAGTTAACAGTGTTTTCTACTTTCAATTTTTCTGTGCGTTCTTATTAGACATTGTGTTGAATATTGTCAGAAACAAAAACTGCAGTAGGTGGATTAATGGTTTGCTTCAGCACTGCAATTCCTTGCTTCCCAAATAAGAATTTTAGTACTGTGAATGATAATCTGAAATTATTTTGTTTTTATTTCTGAGACAGCTATTCTCCTAACAGCTCAACCCTATTGCTCTGCAGCAGGAACATGTGTTTTCTACATGTACTTGGGAAGGGACACTTGTATTATTTCCTTGTGTTGTCACTTAAATTCAGTGTTAGAAAAATCCATAAAATTTAAGTTCTAGTTCCTTAACAGTTAATGTAAGTTAACATAAACTGCTCATAACTCTAGTAAAGTAAACATATAGATGAGGTTGAAAGTATTGCATATTTCTTGGAATGTAAAGGGTTTGCAAGGGACGAATAAAGTTTAAAACTGGTTTTCTGGATGAAGGTTTTCAGATACAAGTCTTTGTCCATTTGAAACTTGTTAAAGCATAAAAACAATTACAAATCCCCAATCCTTGGTATTTTTTAAAACACAATTTGTATTATCATTGGAATTATTAAACTAAGATTTATTAGCTCTTTTTTCATTTTAATAAAAAATGCATTTTATCACATTATTGCATAGACATAGAAGTCTGACAGGCTCCAGGAGCAAGAGATAAATATGCCCTACTGGCCAAAGGGAAAGGACAAGATCTGGACAGAACATTTGGCATTGGGAATAAGAAAGGCCATGTCCCCTGAATTCAGCAGTTCAGTTAGGAAGTAGTACATATTTGAAAAAATGAGAGTGTTTTAGTTTCAAATCAAAGAACAGAGTTTTATTGCTAGGCACTTACGCTCTTTTGCATTTGTGTCAGTATAGAAGTAAAAGCACTAAAATGATGTTTGCAATATTGAATGACATTACAATATATCTAGGATACAAGAGAATGTGTAACTTCTGCACAGTCAATGGGTACATTTACTGTTCAATGGCTATCAAGATGTGTTTTCTGTTCTCATGTCTTTCATTTTTTCTTGTTTTTAATCTGCATCAGTACAGGTGGAAGACAGTTTACACATTGCAATTTCTATATTTCTATTTAAGTAAGAAGGAATGCAAGCAAATAAAACCTACCTTGGACTATTAATTTGGATTTTAGAGAGAAGAATATGTTAAAAAAAAATGAAGTAGCAATATAACCAATTAATATAATTATTAAATAATGACATTATTTTTAGGGAACTATAGTTGGAATTGTGTTGTGAAACACCTTCAGAGCTTTATGCAGCTCTGCTGGTCCACACTGCCATAGGCAAGATAGACGTCTTTTATAAAATCACACCTTCCTATTTCCAAAAAGGAAAAACAGTGGAGAGGAATGGGAAAAGATAGTTCTTTGTTGAGAGCAGGGCTAATGATTTCCTTTAAATGTACAATGTGATAATGCATCACATCTTTGTCAATGTGTCTGTTTACAATTTATATTGATTTTTTTCTTGATTTTTGTTTTTTACTGTTTTGGGTTTTACCACTTGCATATTTAGCTATCGTCTCTCATATCTCTTAACTAAAAGAGTCTGTAACATTCCTTTTGTGTCTTACCTTGCTCTGAAATATTCTATTAAGGCCACCTATGTCTTTCTGTTGACTAACATAGCTAACTTCTGTACTTATTTTAATTCAACCTAAAACATGGGCTTAAGTACTCCACTTTACGTGCTTTTTTTCCCCAAGGGTGCTGTCTTTAAGTGCTTTCTGAATTAGACAGTAAATGAATAGGAGGATTGGAGATTTCAATTTTGCAGTTGCATGTTTTACATGCCCTATTCTAGGTACATAAGACCTTACACTGAATCTGATCTGTAGCTCCATGTGATGTTTTAATTAAAAATGTAACACTTAACAAAATATTTTCCCATGTATTACAGAAGTTAGGAAACAATAAATTTGAATTCCAACAAAACCTAAAAAGAGGAAGGACTATTTAAAGAAGAAAACTTTTATTCAAAGGCAATTGCATTATGGATTCAACTTTATCAATCTTTTGAAAGAAAGTACAAGGTTATGATAAAACTCACTATAAACTAATATGAAATAGTTTTCCTTATGTTAAACATACAGTAAAGTTTTACAATATCCTTTCAAGAGTGATATAAAAGTTTAAAGGATGATAATAGAATATTATTAGCATATGTTTCATATACAGTACAATGCTCGGGTGAATAGGACAGTTAGAGTTGCAGGCAGAATATCAAGTAAGCATAGAGACTATCTTGTCCAGAAATGATGATGTCGCTTTCAAAAAATGTGGGGGAAAAAAATAAAATTGAAAGGCATATGAAGGAGATGGAATAATTGCTTTTAAAACTCATTATGATATCTTCTGCCAGTCAGCTACAATGTGCAATTCATAAGAAGAGAGAAAGAAAACACTTTAAAGGACATAAAAAGATAATAGAATATATATTTTTTCTTTATTCCCATTAAATTTGACCTATACTCTTTGCACTCCTAGAATAAAGACATTTAACCAAATCCATATTCTGCCTGTGTGTGAAAACACAGTTTTGCATATGTTCTTAGAAATACAGATTTTTAGATTTCTAGATAAGATACAATCTCTCTTGTCTTTGAAAATTGTTTTTAAACTCACTGTATTTTGTATTAGTTCATTGAATGTTGTAGTGTTAGTATTATTTTTCTAGCTATATTTTAGTCTTTTTATTACTACTTTTTACTATTAAATTCTTGGTGTTTGGGGTAATCCAACTGATATATTAACAAGAGCATTTAAATTCAAATGTTGGTCTTTTACAGTACATATTTTCGGGATCATTTCTGTAGTGGTATATAAGAAATGAGAAGAATAAAGTGTATAAATTAAAGTTAAACTGGGAGGATGGATAAGAAAGGTAACCATTATGTCATTCACCTTTGAGAAATAATCTTCTAGCTTCCTCACTTGATAAGAAATGGAATCAATATCACAATCCATTTTGTTTCATTATCCTGGCCTGTAATAAAGCTCTCTAATTTTTATGTCATGAATTTAAAGGCTTTCCTCCATTTCTAACAAGCTGCTTCACCTTTCCTAATCAAATATATTCTGTGTGGAATTTCTCTGGTTTTGGAACATCCGGAGCAGTTAATTTCTTTTCCTGAATCAAAGAAACAAAAGAAGATTCAAGAGTGTCATTGCTAGCTGGCATTACAGCACTTCATCTTTAGCACTTTGGTAGGACCCTTCCAAAGCCTGTGAAATTTTATGTTCAGGTGCTGCCAAGCAGAATTTTTAACACTAAATGTTCTTAGAATCCTTCAGAAACCTAGGTGCCTAATTTCAAAAGTCAGCACTTTCTGGTTTTTTATAGATCATACGCTTCTTCCTTTCTTCCTAATGCTAAGTTAAGCTTTTTGAGTCAGATGCCTTAGCCTGAGTTTGGTTTCTTCCACAGCAGTTTTGTGGTGATGTATCTACAGTGACTATTGACTTCCCTCTAATTAAGCTTTGAATGAAAGTTGTCAGCTAAAGAAAGACTGTATTTTTAAAAATTCATTAATGATATAATCATTTATTTCAATAACTTTAAAACATGAATTACAAAGGAATAGAAGTCTTGCGATAGAATGTAGAACTATATATTATACAACCAAGAGATTTCAACTGAAGAAAATTAACATTTGATTAGTTTAGCAGCACTCTGTATGTGATACACCTTAAAGGCATAACAAATACATACCTCTTCCAATTATTTTAAGTGTATATAGCGTGACATCTATATAGATAAGATAAACAGGAACATAAGACTGGGTGAAAGTTGCAGAAGGGAATTTTTGGTGCATCAGATGTTTTTACTATATGAAATATTATTGATACATGTATTGATTTTTAATTTTTTGAGGAATTAACTGTTTGGCATAGTTTTATGAAAATTTTACCAACAAAGTTGTTCTGTACCTCTTATTTCAATGATACATTGCCTCTGATTAAAAACAGTATTCAGTTAAACTGCAGGACAGATTTGCTATCTCTTATGAATGAAAATATGATTAAAGATAAATGGATTCAAGTAATAACCTGGTACACTTTGTAATGCTAGTTTTAGTTAGCAATCAGAGGTCTTAAACATAAGTATTCTATATCTAGGACTTTTAAAAATATAATATAAAATAGTTGGATTACCTTCCATGACAATTAAATCCTGTAGGAAAAATAAAATCACTTTATATCTAGATGTATTTTTTAACCCTAAAAGAGATTAAATGCCTGATCAAATGCTTTCACTTCACATGTGAGAACATCACTGGTTTTCCTCTAGTTTGATGGTGATTAAAACCAGCTGGTTTTTTTGAGAGAATATGTTTTTTGTGATCTAACACAAGATACTGAAGTAAAAGGACTTCAGAAATATATATAATATTCCTCAATAGTGATATAGATGCATGCAGCAAAGTGCAACCTTGTATCTTTTTTATTTATTATTTCTTTTTACTCCCTAGAGAAGCATGTTTCCTGAAAGAATATTGAAGACACATGAAGTCTATATTAGTAGTTTAGATTTTTGTAGTACAAATTAGCATTTTCTATGCTTTCTTAGATGAAGTCAGAATAAAGAAATATTTGTTCTGTTTGAGTCAACATGCAGGAATAAAAAATAATATTTAGTTTCTAATGACATGAAGATAAAGTCATTCTTTCTTTTCTCTGTTCCCCAATTTAGTTTTAATTCAGTAGGTATATTTTAATTTCCCAGCTCAGAAAATTAATTCCTGTATTCTGTGTTGCTGACATGTCTGTAATTCAAAATGTACATTTGTCCTGGATTCTTTGCATGTGAATCCTACATTCCAAGCCTCCCCCCGGGCATCTACATTGCACAGCTCCACACAGCTGAGGCCTGAATGCACGTTTCTCCATTGCGGGTGCAATTACACACATTTATAGCTATGATTTCTGACTAAGAACAGCTTAGTGATTTAAATGAGCATGCAGAGTATTCTCAGTCTAGGTTCTAGAATAGGCATGTTGAAATGGAGAAAATCAGTTTAATTTTTGCTCATGAGATCATAGTAGAAGCTTGTCATGTTGTTATGCTCTAAGGCTTCACTCCTGTGCAATCAGGTTGCCCTAATGATACAGCGTGGCTCTCTTGGCATAACATACGTAGCTGTCAATAAAGGACTAAGTAAGTTTGGGCACATTTGGGGGGGATCTTTTAAAATGTTTACTGTCCTTCCATGCACAATGTTATATCTGGAATTAGGTGTGAATGGATATGGGAACACATAGTATGGTATTTTTAAATCAGCATGTGGTCTGCTGTTAGCATTTCAAAGTTCAGAAGACTTGATTATATGTCTTTCCATTTCAGAAATCTGTGTTTCTTCATACCTATCATTCAAAGTGCAATATAACAAGTTCATTAATTTGGATTTTTTTTTTTTATTCAAACCAAGGCTATTTTTGTCTTGTGTTTGAGATATAACTTGTTATTTCTGTTTAATTTTCTGTCTCCTCTGATTTCTAAGGATCTCTGGAGAAAGCCTACTATCAGCTGTGTGTCCTTTCCATTTTCTCTGTCAGCTATGTGTAAAAGTGTGTGAAGCAGCATGTGGAAGTGGTGGGGCTTGCTAAACTGGATTCTGTACAGTGAGGGGTAACCAGGCCCCATGTATGGTGCCTGGGGAGCGTGCTTGTTTCAGGTCTCTCTGGCCCAAGCTGTTCGCTTTTCTTAGCTGTTGTGCTGCTAGCTTTCCCACACAGTGCTGTCATGCTGCCTCAGTATTTCTATTTTGACTCTCTCTGGGGCTATTAGATCTTGTGACACAAGGGTTTGGCATCTCTCCTATGTGCTGGAATATGGCATCTCATGAGATGCCCAGTGGCTGCAGCTGCTCTATCAGAGGCTGCCCTTCCTAGTAGCTGGCAGAAGGGGGACACCCCTAGCATTGCAGTACATCCCCACAAAGGAGCAGCAGTGTCTAACTGTGCTTATATCTGTCTCCTCTAGTCTTTTTCACAGAGTCTGAAGAGCTTGGGACTTACCTGGCAGCTGCCAGCTGCTCCCCTGCAGCATCTCGCTTTCAGGTATGTAATTACTGGGGACAAGAGTAGAGTTGCATGTCCTGCTTCATTTAAGATAGCTTTGCAGCCTGATGACAAATGGTGGGGAAGGAGGACAGGGACAGCTGGTGGCATCGGTGGAAGTATTCTTCAGGCACCTGAGTGTCATGTCCCATTTGACAACTTGCTACAGCACTTTCAGCTTTGGGAGAAACCCAGAGGAACAGCTTGATGTACTTTTGACACTCTCCATGGGATCAGACTAGGCAAACAGAGACAAACTATTTCCAGAAGAAATTTAGGAAATTCACTGCGGTCTGTGTTGATGTGCTTCACAGTGTGGCTCATGTCACTGAGAAGGATTTGCAGGAGATAGGGGATGTGGACTCTCTACCTGATTTTGTTTCTCTACTGTGTGCTCTGTAAGCTGGCAGAATGAGCAGATGCCTCTTTGGGGTGAGGGAAGCTTTTTATAACTAGGAATGTGCAAGAGGAGAAGTGGCAGCAAAAGACATCTATGCTGTATTAACCCAAGCTTGCCTAGAATGGAGCGGTTTTGTGTGTGTGTGACTCGGCTTGGACCTTTTTCCATTACTCCTCCTCCCATTCTTGCACAAGAGCAACCATGAGCCTCTCTCCATGGAATTCATAGGGTTGCACCATGTCAGGAACAAACTGGCAGCACAGACTAGCACAGGGGAATGAGCAAGTTCTGAGACAACAGAGCATGAGATGAACCTTTTACCTTCTAGCCTAGATTTTGAACCTAATGTAGTGAGACAGTTGAGTGTAATGAATATACCAGCTCTACAGGGATGTTTCTAGGGAAGCAGTGCTGCTGGGTAACAGGCATGTGTGCTGCAGTACCATTTGGCTGGATATGCCTCAGCCTGTTTCTGTAGTTCTGCTCAAGCCCAGCTCAGCTGGTGGGCAGTTTATAGGGCTCCTCCTCATTTAAGGCATGCCTACCTGCTGACTGCTCAGCCATATTTTCTCCAGTCAGTTGTTGTAATCCCATAATCCTGAGTCATACTGGGAAGCTGGAGCCATGTCTATTGACAGAAGCCTTAAGAAAGGACTCTCTACAGAGATGTCTGATGCTGCTTAAGTGTGTTGGATTCACTAGCATCTCCTGTATTTGTACAGCTGAGGTTTGGCAAGATAGGCTTCTACAACATCCTTTCCTAATGTGCTACAGGCCTGCCAAGGAGGCCCTCTGTCTGCAGGGAGGAAGGAGGCAGGTTCTGTCCTGGACATCTCTGCTGGGTCTAGCCATCTAGATCCAGCCGCTAGAGGTGCAGTGATGCCAGTATTTGCCTGCAGGGCAGGTTGGGTTCCTCCAGCTCCAAGGGTCATGGACAACTGTGCTGTCTGCAAAGGCTCAGCCAGTGCTATATTATAAATAAGTTTTCTCTCTTTTCAGCTTAACTGAAATCTGCAAAAATTCTCTGCTGCAAGAAAACAGAGGTGATGTCATCAGAAGATGATGCTGGTGGGGAGGCCCCTGGGGGCAGTTTCTGGGAGGTAAGTAAGGATAATTGGAGTGTGAGGGAGGTAGGAATGTCATCTTACCTCCCACAAGTGGAATTAGGGGGTTGAGTTTCAGGTTCTTGGGTGACATGTTGCTCTTGGAGAATAGAAGGAAGGAACTGTGGGGAGGTTCAGTTACACTCTGTGTGTTACTGCATGGAAGAGGTAACCCTTTCCCCCACAGATGCAGTGGAATGTTTCTTGTTCAGCTGCCACTGATCTGAGCTATGAGAGGCAAGCAAAGCATCTGAGCTTCTTCCTTCCGGTGTTGTGCCTGTCTGACAAAGTGCTAGAGGAGGGTCTAAGCCCAGCTACTGGCTTCAGAAGGGCCTGTGCTCACTCTCCATGTAATGATTGACTTGCTGCTGTCTGTTCTGAAGGAACATGAGGGTCAGTACAGTATAAATGATGATCTGTGAAATTTCAGGCTGGAAACTACAAGCGGACAGTGAAGCGTGTGGATGATGGGTACCGGCTCTGCAATGACTTAATCTCCTGCTTCCAGGAGCGAGCCAAGATAGAGAAGAACTATGCCCAGCAACTAACAGAGTGGTCTCGTAAGTGGAGGACCAATGTGGAGAAAGGTAAAGTTGGCAAATTTGGATGGGGAACAGGACGCAATAATTGCGCTTTCTTCTTTCCTGTCTCTTACTGAGGTGATGCTGTTTCCTTGGGGGGACAGGCTTCCCTTCTCCAGGAAGGGGGTGACTTTCTTGGGTGCTGCTTTTTGTGTGTGTTTTTTGTAGCCAGTCTTCTAATTCACTTGGAGAGGTGTTCTCTGCATTGTCAGGTGTTCGGTTACAAAAAAAAATAGTTTGGCAAGCCCTTGGGCAGTCCAAGTCTAAATCGAGCTGCAGATGTCCTCTTTTAAGGATGGCCTGGCTATCTCTCCTCCCTCTTCTCCAGTCAGAGAATAACTACTAATGCTGTGACTTAGTGGCAGTGGGCTCAAACTAACAGCACCTTACAAAGTAATGGGGAACAGCAGGACTGATGCCCCAAAGGATCTATTGGTCTGTGAAGCAGAAGCTTAGCCTCACTCACTAACTAGTTGTGCTGTCTGGCCTGAAGCTCAGGCCAGACCTATGGATTTTCTACAGAAACCTTCTAGCAGGGACCATCTGGGACAGCTACGGGTGCCTCAAAAAAATGCCTGTTGTGACCAGCTGCAACAGCTATTCTAGATGCTGCCTGTTGGGAATGTGTGGAGACCAGTCAATGCTGACATGTAACAGGGGAGAGTTAAGGAAGTGACTCTGTAATGATAGACGTGTGTAGGAGGAAAAGAATCTGCATTCCCTTCCTTGGGCAGGAGGTATAAGAGCCTTTCTGGTGCTTGTTTCTTCAGGTCCACAGTATGGTACACTGGAGAAGGCCTGGCATGCCTTCCTGACAGCTGCAGACAAACTGAGTGAAATTCACTTAACTGTCCGGCACCACCTGGCTGATGAAGACTCAGATAAGATTAAGGCCTGGCAGAAGGAGGCCTACCACAAGCAGATGATTGGAGGCTTCAAGGAGACAAAGGAGGCAGAGGATGGGTTTCGCAAGGCCCAGAAACCCTGGGTGAAGAAGATGAAAGATGTGAGCAAAGCATGAATGGGGAAGGATGAATAAAGGCAGTCAGCCTGGCAGCCATTAGGCAAACTGGGTTTAGCAAGAGTAGCAGAGAATGCCAGAGGGAGGGATGTCTTGCTGGTCTCTTGTTCTTGGTGGTTTTGTAGCTGTCTTCCTATGTGGGAAGACTTTGTTAACAGGTTCTGTATTCCTGTACAGCAGGTGAGCACTGAAAGAGAATTCATTTGGAGGTCCTCTTCCCTTTGGAGCATGGTTTACTAAATGCCAAACTGACATTTCTTTTAGGTTGCCCTGAAACAATTGCTACTGACTGTAACAAATGTTAACGTGCCCTCTGAGTAACAGAGGATCAATGCTGTCAGCATTATGGCTTTCTCTGTGTCCTCCTCCTACAGGTAGAAACTTCTAAGAAAAACTATCACGCAGCCCGGAAGGAGGAGAAAACTGCTCAGGCAAGGGAGAACCATGCCAGGGCAGACTCATCTGTCTCACAGGAACAGCTGTGCAAGTTGCAGGAGCGTGTACAGAAGTGCACTCAGGAGGCTGAGAAAGTGAGTGTGTGTTGTATGGACTCCTCTCAAGGAAAAAGCACTGGTTAGTGAAAAGGCTCCATCTGAAGCCTGTAAGGTGTGAGATCCCACTTACTGAAGTTTTAGTGAGTTAGACTGAGACTTCAGTAACTAAGATTTTGGTGTTGGGTAATATCTAATTTACAAATAAATTTAAAAAATAAAAGTAGGGGATTTGGTGCAGGGGGCTGGAGCTGCAGAGCTGAGGACTCAGCTACCAAAAGCAGCTAATTTGTCTGCTGACAAGAGTGAAAGTGTGGAAGGTCCTCTATGGAAGAGGACAAGGAACTTGCAAGAATACTAGAGAGCAATGGACTGGGATACCAGCTGTGGGATTTTTTTCTCTGTGGTGTAATTGTTCAGCAGTGCAGGGGACAAAAACTAGTCAGTCCCAAGCCAGAGCAGGGGGAGTGTCACTGGTCTGACATCAAGGCAACACATCTCACCATTGTTGTCCTTCTGGGCTGATACAGTGTAAGGATCAGTATGAGAAGATGCTGGAAGAGCTGAACCGCTACAATCCCCGCTACATGGAGGACATGGAGCAAGTGTTTGAGGGCTGTCAGGAAACAGAGCGCAAGCGATTGTGCTTCTTTAAGGAGATGTTCCTGAATCTGCACCAGCATCTCAACCTCTCCACCAGTGAAAGGTACAAGCCCTGACACAGGAGGGAATTCTGCCAGGTGCCTTGGGCTCTGGTGAGAGGTGCCTGTTCTGGTGTCTCTGAAAGGGAGCTGCCTGCTTCCATGTGCCAGTTCTTGTTCCTTCTCCTTTCAAGTGTGTCTTAGAACTGGTACTTGGTCCCTTTAGATTGATTACTGCTGGCGTCTCTGATCTTGGACAGTGCCAGGCTCCCCAGAGCGTATTCTTTCTGCCTCTGAACCTTTCATTTTCCACTACTGCCCAGTCCTGTCCTGTAGATGTTTCTATTCCATTAAATGCCTCCATGCTGCTATATGTAATCCCAGTCTGAGGAATGCAGCTCTGTTGCCATCTAGTATCTATAGCTATTAAACCTATTCTGCCCTGTGTAGAGACCTTTTGTGAGACAATGATAACTGTAAGCCCATAAGTTGCCCTTAAGCAGGGGTTACATGGGGGAAATGGGTGCAGCCAAAAATCTTCTGTCCTCCTATACTCTCAAGGTGGAGGCAACAAACCTGAGTCACCTCCCTGTCTGTGTACAAGAACGTGCCAGGCCCTTTCAGTGCTTGCTTGATGAGCTGTACTGAGAGTTGGCAGATATTAGCCACTGCCACACCGAACAAGCCTATCCCGTTTGCCAGACTGGCCCTTCTGTAAGGGTGGCCCTGTTTTCTTAGGGTTGAAATGCTGCTGCTGTAGCATCCTTAATCCTGTAGGACTTCAGATACTATGTAATTGTGCATGAGGTTATGCTCTTCCTATTTGGCTTTTGGGAAACTGCTGAGGGACTTGGTTACTGGTGATTCTGTCTGTTCCTGGTCGTAGCTTTCATGCATTGTATCAAGATCTCTACCAAGTCATCATGGCTGCAAACAACCAGGAGGACCTAAAATGGTGGCGCAACACTCATGGACCAGGCATGGTGATGAATTGGCCTCGGTTTGAGGTGAGTAGCGTGTTAGAGTGTATTATTGCTATTTCTAAACATTTAGCTGCTTTCCTGAAATTGGTGGATTGCTAGTCTTGTGTTGGAAAGATCATGCATTTGTTTGGCAGGCTGAGGATGTTAGGCTCTTCTAAACTTTTTATGTTGCAAGGTCTCTGGTGCCCAGAGGGACATGGGCAACCCTGCCAAACTACAAATACTCCTGCCATCCAGCTGCAAGGTCAAAGAACAGGAGTTGGGTCTCAGGGCCTTGGGGCATGTTCCTGTTATAATTTTCTCACAGGCCATCTTGTTGCATCTTGAGATTCAAAAGCAGTGAGCCTGCTGTGCCAGCAAGGCCATTTGGCTGACCAGCCCCACCATAACTGAAGTGTGACCTGGTGTTCTGTCCTGCTGTATTGGTCAGAAAAGAGGCACAGAGCTTTTGCATCTGAGCGGCTTGATGGTGTTACTGCTTTTCCCTGAACAGGAATGGTCCCTTGAAACACACCGGCCAATCACCAAGAAGGAAAAAAGTGGCAGAATGGCTGATGATGTCACACTGACCAGCATTTTGCCTACACAGGATGGTGTTGTCTCACAGATTCCTCCGCAGACAAGGCAAAGGTAAGGGCTGAAATCTGGGATACATCAGGTTATGAAAAGTACAGTCCTGCCTAGGGTTGTGAGTGAGTTGGTTTGATAGGAGTGATCTCTTCCTTAAATTTCTGTCTCTTGCCCATGGCCTTTTCCATACCACTCTGGAAAAGACTAGGGTAGAAAAGGGGGTTTAGAGTAGCTGTTTCCTGCCCGTTTTTTTTTTTTTTTTGTCTGGTATGTACTGCCTCATAAGGTGCCTGCCTTCTAAAGACCCTTCTAGTGATGAGTTTTGGCTCGATCAGACTAATGCTGTGTGCATGCATGTCCCCAATTCTTCTTCCTCCCTGACAGGGTGAGGAAAGCTGGGAACTGGCAGCTTTGCCAGTTAGCTGTACTATTTCCTAAATGCAGGCATCAGATTTTTTTTTTCCCCTGGCATGACTACCTGACAAGTCTGGGTATAGCTACTTCCCTTGCCAGGAAGCAAGCTGGAGAATGGTGAGAGGCTGAAGAGACTTATGTTCTACGGTTCCAGTAGCCATCCTGCTTTAAAAGGTGAACTCTGGCTTAAGTGGGCAAAAAAAGAATGGGGATGGAGATGTCTCAAGGACACTACTGTATTTCAGTCTACTGGATTCAGGGGCCCTATTTGTCTACAGGTTTTCCTATCAAGAGGAGCAGAACAGCCTCTTCTGTGACAGCCTGAGGGCACCTGCCCATGTGAAGTTAGTATGGAACATAGCCTCTTGAGGGGTTTTTTGGGTTCCAGGCACACATCTTCTGCTATTCCTCCCCTCTGCTCTTGTCCCTGACTTGGAAAACAGCATTCCAGACATCTCTTTGGGATGGGAGATGTGGTTTTTCCTGTCTGTCTTACTCTTGGCTGGAGTAACTCTGGACACAGTGGGGCTCTTCCATTAGGACTGTATGAGAGAGTCTGTTAGAATAGGATGAGGTCATGAAGAGTGTGCATATCTGAAAATAAGTTACCTTCCTGGCTCTCAGGGCTCTAATGCTGGGATGCTTTCAACCAAGTCTAGTATATCCTGAAATCTCTCCTGCCTGTTCACCTTCACTTGGCTGTTGGGCCTCTCACACCTAGTTCTATAGCATAGCAGTCTCAGGCAGTCAGTGGTGCATGATTCAGAGGAGTTGGGTGAGAGATGAGTCTACTAACCACCACCTTGTCCCCTCTCTCCTTCCACACACAAAGCGGAGGGAAAGAAGACATTTCAGAGTGGTCAGATGAGGACACTCCCAAGAAGTGCCTGGATGCCAGTGGGCACAAGGAGGACATAAAGGTACCGGGTGTACGGGTACGAGCACTCTATGATTACACAGGACAGGAGGCTGATGAGCTGAGCTTTAAAGCAGGTACAGAAGCACTAATCTCTTACTAACTTTTTGCTGTCCTGACTGTATGGGGCTGACTATATGATTAAAGCACTCTTTGAGAACTGGATGTCTCCTTGAAAACTGATACTTGCTCTTCTTCCCCTGGCTGGACCCATTGTCAGGTCCTCTGAGGTGGATGATACACTGGACAGTCCAACCTGTTCCAGACAGTGAGGCCACATAAGTCACAGTGTAGGGACTGCAAACCCCAAGTGGTAAAACAGATCCTTCCTGCCTCCTCTTAAGGCATTTATTCTGCATTGTATCTTGAGACTTTATGAAATGCTTCTCCCTTGTGCTATCAATATAAAAATTATATAGGTGGTTTGGATTGTCCTTTGAAGTAACCAGAAGATGATTTTTTTTATTATTATTATTGTGAGAAAGCTCAGCTGACTGGCATGTGCTACTGAAGGCAGAGTTCAATTGGCACAAAACAGCTATGCAAACTATTCCTCAAAATGACTATCTTGAGGGGAGATCCTGGCTCACAGCAGAGGATTGAGTGAGAGAGAATGCTGGAGCCAACTGACCCTTCCCCTTTTCTTCCTTCAGTTAAATTTAGTTTGCATGTGCCATCTTCAACTACAGGAGGACATCTAGATCCTGAGACTGTCTCTAATCTTGTTTGTTTTGCTATCTCTCTTCTATACCTCTCCAAAATACACCAGCCCTTCAGTAGCAGGGGCTTGTGCCTGAGGCTGGTATCTATGCTGCAGTGTTACCATACTAGTAAACTTCTGAGCACTACCCTGTTGCTTTGAAATATCTTGGAATATGGGTGCTATAAAACTTGAACTTTTGCTCTCCCTTTCCATCCAGCAGATGTAATAAGCCATGGCTGTTTAGCTTTAGCCGTTACCTTTTTGAATCTGCTCTGAGCAGCATGTACCAGTAGGGCATAAGCTTAACAGCAGATGACTTTCTGAGCTTCTGCCAGCGTTGGAAGTGCCTATTGATGCAGTCAGACCTCCCTCTCTGGCAGAAGTATGACCTTCTACTGGTGGAGAAGGGAACCTCTCTGCCCTTTCCCAAAGTAGATGTGGGAAGGTTAAAAGCCTTTCCTGGTCATAGTCTGACAAATGAGTTGATTTCATACCCTGCTGGCCAAACCAGACATTCCATCACAGAATAGTCATTTTGGGTCCTAACAGCCAGAGCTTAGCAGCTTCTTACATGTTCCTCCTATCTGCTGCAGAGGTGCCACCAAGAAAGATCTCTGAGATTGTTCTGATCTCTCTGGCATGTAAACATGTTCCTCTGGGGGGGAGGAAAGCAGGCAGAAATACAGGACACAAAAATTTCTGATGTTTAATAGTGGAAGTGAAAGTTTGTCTCTAAGTTCCTTGGCCTAGGGGATGGTACTGAGCATGGGTATTGAAAATGTCAGTAATGCTGGCTTTGATTAAACTCTGCAATATGATAGAGTGGGCTAAGGGGAGACAAATGTGGTGATTTAGACCAACAGGTCTTGCTTTTTTTTATAACTCTTCTGAGACGGGGGAAAAATGCTATGCTACCTTTATTAAGGCTGCTTCCTAATGACTGTTTTTGCTTTTAGGTGAAGAACTAATGAAGATTAGTGAGGAAGATGAGCAGGGCTGGTGCAAGGGCCGACTTCTCTCTGGCCAAGTTGGACTTTATCCTGCTAACTATGTTGAGATGGTTGGATCATGACTGCTACTGCCCTGCTCACAGCATTTCCTGCAGTGGTCACTGGGTCACTGCTGGCCCCAATCCACCTTTGCAGTATATCCAGCAACTTCTGGACTTTGAGGGCACGTATTCCATGTAACTAATGCTTCATTTTAAACGCCTAGACCTGTAGGGATTTTCTAATAAACAAACAAGGATGAGTTAAAGACTTCTCTGAGAGCACTACAGAAGTGTAGGAGTGCAGAAGGGCACAGATCCTCTTGACTTTCACTCAATGAAAGCAAATAAGTGACACATACAACACTTCAAAATGGAGAAAGCAGACTTTATTGGCTTCAATGCACATGCATCTATAGGGTGGTGGGGTCTGCCCTGCCCCCAGGCTTCCTGTTCAAGGAACTTGGGATGTGCAGTGTAATAAGGAATTTCTACTATTGCTTCCCCTTTTGGGCTCAATCAAGCTGACTGGCAGAAATCTATTTTCCCACATCTTTCAGAAGTCTTTGGTATCCTTCACCTGCAGGCATGTAGACTCCCTTGGTAAGGTAGCTGGTATACATGACAGAGCTTGAACAGCGTGGCTGTCCCCTTCCACTGCCTTCAGATGTATTGGGATAACACTAAGAATTAAATTATAATATAGCTTGGGGACAGGAGAATGAGGCTTCTATCTTGCATGCTGTGGCTGCTCAGGCTAACAAGTTGTGAACAGAACTGCCTGGCACCAGGTCAGAGTTGACTAAATGTTCCCTGAGCTAGAACAAGCCTTGACACACACTGAAGGCTGGCACTAGCAAAAAGGGAGCCATGTTGCAGTGCTGTTTTGCTTAGGGCTCCCAAATACATTAGTATGTGTTGGTTTCTAATGCTTCTAGATTGTTTTGGCTATACCTCCCCTCTTCATGAACATACTTGCACAGCAGAGACCCTCTTTTTTTCCTTCTCCTACATATTCTTGACTTACACATGCTAGAAGTGTGTTGCCAAAGACCCCTGTACTGTGATGAAGGGTAGCAGAGTGCCTACTGGCTGGCATAACACTAGCTAGAGAGGGATAACTCTTCTTCTGGTCCTGATTATGCAGGTGTACTTATGCCCAGTTGTTAAGTGCCATTCAGCAGGGAGGATCTATCAGACCTCTTTATCTGGTCTTTCTGCCCTTGAGAGCCTCTGAGGCTGCTGAGATAAAGTGGAGTCCTGATCCTGGTGCTCTGCATATTCAAACATGAGGACTGGTGGACATGTTCCATATAGCATAAGCCCAAGAGCTTGAAGAAACGAAAAAAGAAAAGCTACTCTATCTGAAAAAACAAAGAAAACCAGCAGTAGTCTAAAAACACTTTACTTACTATATCATCTTGAAACTGTTATTGTGATGCATTGTGAGTTTGTAGTAGCTTTCTGTAGTAAAATAATTTTTCTGAGTTAGCATGTGAGGAACTTGGTTAAGTCAGACTCACAAAACTCAGTCAAGCCTCCACCAACCACACTGAAGTGAACTGCTTCAGAGCTGCTTGTAAAAGGGATGATAGAGAAGTCTGAGGTCATATGTGAGAATTTGGGATTAAATGACTGCAGAATGTTAACAGCAGCTAGTAAGCCAAAATGGATATCTAACAAGTGTAGACTGAAAAGGAGGTGGGGAGGGACAGATTCAAACACTGTTAATTTAGGAGAGATTAAAATATCACAAACATCTGTTGGCTGCCAGCCAGAGCAGAAATTAACCTTTTACAGCACACTGGGTGCCTTGAAATGTAGTCTGCCATGGACAGAGATCTGAGACTAATGCTATTTAGTGGTTTTGTGAAACCACAGAAATGCATCAGCTGTTGAAAGGTCTTGCTGAAAGTATCCATAGCACTGTACTTCCTGAATGGTGGGAGAGGGGTACAAAGCTAAAGCATTTTCTTCTGAATCAGTAATGTAATTTCTCAAGAAAAAAAAGAATTCCTAAAAAGCAATTCAAGATCTAAGCAGCAGACAATAAAACCACTTGGATTTAGCTATGAATTTACCTAGTACTCTAGGTCCAGCATTTGAAGAAACCTCTAAGCTTATGCCATGTAATTAATGATGTTGGTGTATAGGCACTTGGATTTATTTAAAGGTCTTGTCAGTACTATGTCCCAGGTAAAGTATTATTGGTGTTGTACAGTAATTGCAAATGTTCCATTTGCTCACCTGCAACTGAATGATTTGTTGCTGCTTTGTCCTAACACACAAATGTGAAGAGAGCATGCCTGCCAGGCTTGTGGGATAAGAACAATCAGTGGTAAAATGACCCGAGATGTGCTATAATGAATACCGAAATGGACCTTCTTAGCCTGGATATTTTCAAACACTAATGCTAGCCTTTCATGTAAAGTTAAAAAATTCTAAAAGGGATGATATGGAGGCTTGACTTTCATTCCTCTTCTGCGTTCTAGTCAGGCTATAATTAGGCATGGAGTTAGGTTTGGCCAGAACCTCCTATGAGGACAGAAGTGTCTGATGGACAGGACCTCTGATTACAGTACGAGCAACCTGACATTCCCCAGGACAAAGTCTGAACAGACTAGTTTGTCCAAAGAAAACCTGATCATAGTGGGCTGCTTGCAGGTTTCCAGAAACAGTGATGTATGTGCAGCTTATGTGAACAAGTCCCCTAAAGGAATGTTGGCACATCAGAAATTCCTGCCAAGAACTGAAGTAATAGACAGGAGACACCCCACTGAAAACGAAGAATTGCTTGGCTGGACTCTACATCATATATTTTGGTGCAGCACTTAGTCCTGGTTATCCAAAAACAAATGGGTAAGTAAGAGAGAGCCTGGGTAGTAAAGAACCAGCTGGAGGGAAAAAAAAATAAACCCCAAGCACATCTAATGATCTTATATTAAACTAATAGCTCTGCCTGGAGACTTGGTTTTCCATAATAGCAAATGAGGTTTTGTTACCACAAAGGCTCTAGTTGAAACTTACAATCCATGCCATGCCAAAGGTTTTGTGTGTGAGCAGAGACATGCACACATGAAGTAACTGCTGTACCTGAATTCCAGAACACCAGCAAAGCTTATTCTTCCCCTGTGGCTTCTATAAAAACATACAGATGCACCTCTGCCTGATAGGCAACACAGTGAAAATATTATCTAGTCTTTTTTTTTTTAATAAAGCCACTCCTTGTGGAAAGCTTGTACATCTGTGGCTGGCAGATAATTAATTTGGTTCTGATAACTTCCTGGAAAATAATTTTTAAAGTATCACACAGAACTTGGATTTCCTGTTGATAATGAATTTTCTAGGAAGAGGAAGTGAAAGATTCTCTATAGCAGATGACACCCATTTCCCCAAAGCAGCAGCTGAGCTTGCTCAAGCCATTAATGATGTTTGTGCCCTGTAGACAAAATCTGTCTCAAAGATCCCACAGGACAGCTGTGCTCTGTGAGTGGTGCCATGTGTTTTGGGTGGTACTGTGATTTGGGATACTAATCTGATGTGAGCAGTGGTTCTGGTAGTAC
>JAVSBS010003732.1:0-21379 GCA_033124195.1 Coracias cyanogaster | reverse complement strand
GGAAGAAATTCTTCACTGAGAGGGTGGTTGGGCACTGGAACAGGCTGCCCAGGGAGGTGGTGGAGTCACCATCCCTGCAGCTGTTTAAAGAACGAATAGATGCGGCGCTTGAGGATATGGTGTAGTGGTTAGAGAGATGCTGGGACAAATGTTGGACTTTCACCCTGGAGGTCCTTTCCAACCATAATGATTCTGTGTGATTCTGTGTGATTTGCTTGAAAAGCCAGTCCCGTGGACACACGTATTTCTAACATAAAGAAACCCTTTTACAGCCTAAAGATATAGCTCACTTTTGGGAACTAGGTGGTGGAACCTCATTACTGGAACTGATTCGAATACCAATCTCCAGCCACAACATAAAGTAAGTGATTAATATTACAATTTCAAAGTTAATTTCAGCTTTTTTTCAAACATAGCTCTAAACCTTGTATTGTGGAAAACACTTTCAAAATGTAAGATAGAACATTTATGACTTTTTTCTAAAAATCATTGCAATACCACTGATGCTTTGCTTTGCCCTTCCTTTTCATGGTTCTCTCCTAATCAGCCAAGTTTGTAGCAATCTCCAGCACAAAAAGAGAGTGATAAAGTGAAGAAAATAGGTTGGCCTGAAGTAGAACAAGAAATACAGAAAAAGAGAAGACAGTAGCTTTGTGCTCAGTGAAAGAACAGAAAAAGCAACTTGGGGGCATACAGAAAATAAAATCTTGCTTCCTATTTCTGTATGCAAACATAGAAGCTATCTCTGTCAGAGGCAGTACTTTAGGGTGAAAAACAAGAGAAAAAAATGTGACAAAAAATTCCCTGGATTTTTGGGAAGTGAAGTGACCACCTGATGAGAAGATCATACAAGAGAGATTGTGATTCTGAGAGGGACTAAAAGTACTGAAATTATTTGAAGACAAAAGGAAACAGGAATTTAGAGAGAATTAAGAGAATGTAGTAAGAAAAACCCATAAAAGCGATGGAATAGCATAGGAAGAAGAAATGTATGAAGAGTTGCATGAAGAAATGAGAAGGTGATGGGGGGTGCATTTTTTTTTCTGGTTGGGGAAGATGGAGTTGAAAGTGGGAGGGAGGAAAAGGATGAAAAGATACGTTTTGTATTACGATGTATTGCTTTATGTCTGTGGTAGTGATCTTTAACTTCTGTGGGGAAAAACAAACAAAGGGATACAATTTTTATTATACTACTATTTTGGCTATTTAGATAATGCCATTATTTAGTGAGAGACTAAGATGGAAGGAATAAATAAAATCACTTCTGGCATGCAAAGCTTTTTTTGCTTCTAGAAGAGCTTGGGGTGGGGGAATCAACGACCGTGTTTCAGCTATTGTTTAAATGAACTTAACTGAGCTCCACCTTTCTCCATCTTTTCTTCCCTTTTTGCTGATAAGGAATCTTCTGATGGGGATGATTTTAAGATTCTTTGATGAGATAGCAACATTGTTCTATAAGACCGCTTCTGTTCTTAAGGCAGTATTTTTACACGCTAGTCAAAAATATTACCATTACAACTTAAGTGCTTTTCACTGCTTCTCTCATCTGTCTGTAGTCAAGCAGTTTGCGTATTTAAAAGTTCCATAAACTACATCTAGTTTCACCAAGAGACTTTTCACCAGGTTTTTTCATCAAAGTGAAAGTAGACATTCACTTTGCCATCTTTCTAATGCCGCTCTGGCCTGAAATCCCCTTCTTCAAGTCAGGATGGAATGTGAAAGAATGATTGCATCCATTCAAATGGCTGGACTTGCAATGTTCATCTTTACAGTTCACTTTAATGCAGTTAGAGTTTTGGGAGGCAGGGTTTTGGAAGGAGAGGAGTTTATATGTAAAACATTTCTCATCATAATCCACTTTTAAAAGGCTGGTAACTTCTAAGTATGTCTTGAGTACTCTCACTTCCTCGGTTCACCTTTCAGAAGCCTTTCTCATACACCTATTTAAGGTTCCCACTAATTGGCACAGTCCGTGGCACAGAATATTGCCCTTAACCAGTTTTTTCCACTTCATATTACGAAATAGTTATGAAAGTATAGACCTTTCTAATACATTAATGGTTAGTGAAGATCCTAACCGTTTGTTAACATTGCTTCGTCTGGGATTGTAGAGTTCTGAGATGGCAGGGATGCATGAAAGCCAAAGTGCCCAGCCATACAGGAAGAAGGAGCTAAATGGGCTCAGGACATTTGCATAATTTACTGCTTTGAAACAAAGTCTCCAGAAACAAAATTTGAGATACAGATAGATATCTATAGTTCCCCCAGAAAGTTGCCAAAATAATAGTTCTGAACAAGAGACGAAGGAAAGGTTTCTTCAGAGCTCAGAGTATCCTTAAAAGCCATCTTGCTTCGCCGGCACATGTCATTCTACCTTGACATTTGTATTTTCAGATCTGTTGCTTTGGGCGTTTGTATTACAGATATGGTTATGTAAGAAAATGTTGATTTTTCTCGTGCAATAAAGATTTGACCAGTTAATGCCTTTTTAATAGGTCATTTGCTGTAGTTCTTGTATTGGATCTGTCCAGACCTAACGAACTCTGGACTACTATGGAGAAACTTCTGCAGGTCACCAGGAATCATGTGAAGAAAATTTTAACCAAACTAGAAAAGACAAATCCTGAAGTAGCTGCTGAAATTAAACAGAGGATGCGGAACAATCTGCAGAGGGATCATCCAGTAAGTTACTTCTAATATTTTCTCCAGATGTCACAGGCCTTTATACAGTTAAAGATAATGCTTTTGAAAATCATAAACAACTCTTTTAGATTTTTATGCATGACTGGAAATCCATTTGATGTAGATGAACCTGTTCACTGGAAAATTATAGCAATTTAATAAAAATTCAATAAGAGCAGAAACAAGGAAAGAAGGTTTCTTATATCTTTTTGTTAGCTATCTAATGTGATTGTTATGGCATGTTACACCAGTCAAAAGAAATAGTTTTAGAGTAGCAGTTTGCTTTTCTCCCCCCCTCATCTTTTTAAAATGAAGATGAAAACTAGAATGTACAAAAGTCATCTAGCAAGAGACTTGCTGAAGGTACAAATTTAAGCAAAGAATATAGTTATAACAGCCATCAACATGACTATATACTTTGCATTTATTTAAATGTCTATCACAAACTCAATGCCTTTTGATAATCTGACAACTAATTAAATTATAAAGTTTCAGAAATGTTAACATCAGTCCTTTAAACATAATTGCTAACTAAATCTCTGGAAAAGCTAAACTAGATTATGCGCAAGAGAAATGAAAAGTCATTGTGCGTTAAACCTCTGCAAATGTTGTGTGTATATTATGCATAAATAAGTATTCAACAATGCAAAGACTTGGCACATAAATCTAGTTATAGTAACTTCTATAAAATGGTGCAATACAGCAAATGCTTATATAGCTCAAAAATTTAACTTAAAATTTATGAGAAAGCAACATATGCAACAGTCAGTAGATTTCAGGTATAAGATTTGAGATCTGCTGGATTATGATTGTTTTACTTTTAGAGAAGGCAATGCACAAAAAGACAATGCTTACAAGCACACCTGGTAATAAACGATGACCACAGTGTCAAGTTTACATGTAGGGGTTTATAGATCAGAAAACTGCAAGCTTTTTTCAATGAGTAAAAAGAAGAATGCCATTCACTGTTAAGAGAAGACTTGTTACACTTGCCTTGTAGGGAACACAATTTAAAACTAGAATTTGCATTCAGCCCTCATTATCAAAACCAGAAAGAATGCAAACAAAATGTTATTTTACTCCTTGGTTCTCTTTTTTTTACTTTCATCATTGATCAAGAGGAGATTATGTCAGTTTTGTGGGAGCAAATACTATCTCCTATAGTTTACACAGATTTTCATTTGCCTTTTATAGCTGAACATATGTTTATGATAAACAGGAATTGGTGAGGTTCTTAGAGGATTTTTTAAAAGATCAGATGTACTCCATTGGCCTGGATAAAGAATTACTGGCTATGAGGATAAAGCTTATCAATTGCAGACTTTGTTTAAAAAGGCTGGATGCACCTAAAATTGTCCATAGTAAAAAAATAATTTCATAGTCAAAAGATGAATAGGGTTCAGTATGCCAGTTTTATATGTTTCTGATGTTACGCTCACTTTTTTTCTTAGTCAAGAAACTATTTTTGTTCAGTTCTATATTCTATACACCCAGTTCTAAGTTATGATAATTTTGCTGAAAGATTTTGCCGTGACAGCGTATGAGTGAAGCCACTATTTTTCTTCTCAAAGTAGAGGATTGTCAGTACGTGCAGCTTCTTGCTAATACACTGACTGTCATTTAACCTGTATGTGAAATAACTGGTTTTAGAAGGGAACAAACAGGTCACCCTCTGCTGCAACACATCTCTTGCCGACTCTGCTGCAACCAAAGCAGCTTGACTAAATAGTTGTGTGGACATGTAAGCGGGTTGCCTCGTTTCATATGGACTACAGGAAAACCTTTCGGATCACTTGAGATTTACTGTAATCTACTTGTGAAAACTTTTCTCAGAAGATACCTGTTTAACAGTTAAGTCTACGCCTCCAGAGCTGCTTTCATTTGTTGGTATTGATTTGCATTTTCACGGTTGTTAGGTCTTTTAGGTCTTCCTGTTGGTATCAAGCATTTGAAAATCACATTAAATATTTTTTTTAAGAGTTTGGAGAATGCCATGTGGGGAGGACAAATGTGTGACACAAGCAAATAACTCATCTTAATTTTCCTGAGCTTTTGTCTGTATTACTTTGGATATGATGCAAGGAGGGGGAATGTGTCAAAAAGCCAGTTTTACTAATCCAGTTTGGCAGCTGTTCTGTGAATATGAGAGGTTTTTCCTCCCTTCCCTTCCTATCTAATGTTGGAGCTGGAGTATATAAAGAGCCCTTTTATACCAGTAAGTGCTCTGATGGCTCAGGGGGATTCTTTCCTGACCATTTATTAAGAAAATGAGAAAATTGTAGAATATGGATATTGCATTAAAGTTTATTCATCTAAATTAAGGTTTTGAAAAATAGAACTTGCCTTCTGTAAATTCATTTTGACCTCTTTAAGTTGTTATAATAGTTGCAATCTTCTACAGTTTGTTTGCACTGCTTAACTGTCGTATGTCTGTTTTAATAGGATTATGAATTAGTAGACCCTTTTCCAATACCCTTGCTGATAATTGGAAGCAAATACGATATTTTTCATGTAAGTAATACTATATATTTTTAAAAACTAATTAATAGATTCCTGGTAAAGATTCTATATACTAAAATCTTGGTACTAGAATAGTAATAATTGGAACAAAAGTACACCCAGTCAGCCTTCCACCACAAAAAAATATCTTTCCTTCCAACAGCATTATGGAAGGCATACTGTCATTCCTTCACAAAAACTCTCAAACTGATGATTTTTGACATGTACTTGGAAAATGTAGAGATAGAAGTTGCTGCAGACCAAAGAGGGAAGCAAGAAAACATCATGTTAATGACTTTCTTTCATAATGAGAGAAATCCAGCTCCGTATGTCCCTTCTGACAGCAGCTGTAAGTTTATGGCGGTGAAAGAGGGGAGTCTCCCAAATCAGCTAGTCAGATTTTTTGGTAGCTGTGGCAGAGCAAACAGTAAACTATCATTTCTGCCTGGAACTTTTTTCTTGAAGTACTTCCTAAGTTTTTAGAGGCAAGTTAGTAAGTGCATCTTTTAGGAGCAAGAGGGAAGATCCAAACAAAAGCACAGTCGATTTTCAAGCAGCACTTGATCATGAGAAGCTGGAACAGTGTGTCTGATTTTTAGCTGCCGTGCTGGCAGCCTGTCCTTCTGTGGATGACTACATAGTGCATTGATACTTGGCTGACTCTTGGAGTTATTTAATTCTTTATTAATAAGGTGTTGTGCCTTCTTTCATACTGAGGCTTTATGCTGAGCCGTGACCTCTTTAAAAATAAGAGACTCTCAGAATAACAGCCTAATTCCTTTGGGGTCCTGCAGGCTTCACTGGGACCAGGTTTTAGCCCACTTTATCCAGGGAAGGCCATCTGTATGATCTTATGTTAAGCACTGATGAAAAGGTGTTTTTATGAACCTTTCAAATCTTGCAGGTATTAGAAATTAGAGAGCATATACCAAAAGGTTTACTAAAAATTAAATATTTTCACAAAAAGAAAAAATCTTTATTCTTCTAGTAGTCTGTATGTCTACTTCTAAAAATTTAAAACAAAATTAAACAAATTAATTGAAAATTGAATACATATTCCCAATTAAGAAACTTTTTCTGGATTAACTGCTTGAATTAGGCTCCCTCTGTAAAAAAGAAACAAAGGGAAATTGTGACATTTCTTTTTAGTGTAGGCTGTTACTGATTCTGTCTTAAGATCTAATTATGCTGACAGCCGAAAGCCTCAGATATTGCAGTCTAAGTGCATTGCAGTTTATGCAAAAAATGAAAAGTCCTAGCTGTATTGTTTTGGTTGCTGTTTCTGATGTATGTGTTCCAATATCAACTTTTTCAGGAGTTTGACTCTGAAATGAGGAAAATAATAAGCAAGACACTTCGATTTGTTTCACATTATTATGGAGCGTCATTAGTGGTGTGTATATTCACTTTCTAACTAAGGATAGAGAAGATGAGCAATATTTGTGTTACAAAACAATCATTAAAAAAAGAGAAATGTAAAGCTACAGAAAATGGGACTTACTTGGTTTTACAGTAGCTTTATTCATGAGCTAATCTGTCAAAAAGGGTTACAGGTATCGGCAGGGGATGGCTGGCTGGATGGATGGATATACCTTGCGAACAAACAAACTACATCATTCCCAGTATCAACTATTTCTGTTTAGTTTTTGCTATCTGTTAGCCAACTCAGTTCCCATACTGAGTTTACTGTATGTCTGGCAAATTTTTTTGGTACAGGAAAGGATGGGAAAAAGTGAATTGGCATTTTTGGTAGAAGCTTCTAGTGACCTGGCTTCAGTAAACTTAAATCTCAGGTCCAAAGGCTCGTCTTCATATCAGTTTAAGCGTACCAGGTCACCACACTTGAACTGATGAAGAACAAAGGGATTTTTTTTTTTTTATTCTTTTTACAGTACTGAGCAGGAATTGCCAACCCTGAGGACAATGATGTATTTATGTGGATTTTTAAATTGTTTTTGAATTTGCAGATGATTTTCTGAGTAAAGGCAGAGATATATATGCTCAGATTCATAATCTGTGACTCTCTCTACATCAGAAGATGGTTCTAATTGTATCAACTATCATTTATGTAATTATTATTATTTAATAGTGGGTTATTTTGATTAACAAACAACTTATGTTTGCTTTAAATGGTTATAATCACAGCATGTTCTTTTTCATCCATGTGAAATTGTACAGCTTTTGTACTTCAGCATGTGAATTCACCTTTTGTAAACTGAGAATACAATTGTCTTGATTTAATTTTTTTTTTTTTTTTTAATATTTAAGCATTATTGTAACTGAAAATTAAAAACTAGGAGCCTAAAACTCTTTGGCTGTTAAATCCTGGTTCCCCTTGAAATGAATGGAAGAAACTCAATCTCTCACAGTAGGGATCTGAATTCTTTCTCTGAATCTGTTAGCACACAAAAGCCCTTAGAGAATAATAAGCATGCTGTTTGAGAAGATATTCTGGGAGCTGCTTTCAGAGAAATCTGTGCCAGTTCTGCCACTATCAAGCTGTGAACGATTTTATTGTTACTTCATTATATTTCTAGATGTTTATGGTATTCTAGGTAATTTTTAGCGTAGTTTAAAATCTTAGTAACTCCTTAGTCTTGAGCAAAAGACTCGTGTCTCTTAACATGCATACTTCAAAAGTTTTGAATCAATATTTTAAAGCTTGTTCTTTCATCTTTATTGATGCTATTTTTATGTTGTTTTTCTTGATCTATATATTCAGTGACAAATGCAGTCATGTCTTGGAGAGGGAGGGTGAGATTTTTATTGTAGTAAATTCAGTGAATATATACCAAATGTATTGAGGTCAGGAATTAGCCAGGCTCTATCTGAAATCCTCTGTGTAGATGAGATAATTTAATATTTCTATGATGTAAGATCATAACGTATACTTTGTTTTCTGATTCATTCAGTTTACCAGTAAATCCGAGGCTCTCCTGCTGAAAGCCCGTGTTCTTATTAATCACCTGGCATTTGGCTATGATAAAAGGTAACATAATTATTGCCCAACTATTAAATGTCTGTCTTAGAGTCTAAAGTACTTAATAAAAAATGTTTTAATCACCAAAACATTTTTTTTTTCCTTAAATGTGATCTCTGAAAGATTCTTACTCATGGACTTTGACTCCTGTGTCTCTGGTGCCTGTCTCTGCCCAGGACAGTGATAACCCCTTGGATTTGATCCCCAAACTGCTGGAGAAACATGGCCACCACTAGAATTGTGTGGATTTTTATTTATACATATTTGTATGCAAAACCCAGTAAGAGTCTAGTCTTGGCTAGAATAATGTGATTTTTCATGGATTGCTAAATGCTCACCTGATACATGTT
Organism: Coracias cyanogaster; assembly: GCA_033124195.1. NCBI lineage: Eukaryota > Metazoa > Chordata > Aves > Coraciiformes > Coraciidae > Coracias > Coracias cyanogaster. The sequence continues at coordinate 12,868 of JAVSBS010003732.1, read as the reverse complement.
CTTTTTTTCTGTTTAGCAAGTCTCTATCAGTGGATCCCAGCAAACCTCTGTTTATACCAGCAGGCCTGGACTCGCTGAGCCACATCGGTTAGGACGTCTCCTGCTCGTTGTGTTTGCTGCTTAATTGTTTTTGAAAATGAGAAAAAATAGTTAAATTATAGCACATCAGCATCAGTTTTAACAGGTTATTGAATGAAATAAATTAGGAAGTTTAAAATGATGATTCAGGATTTATCTAATTAAGAATTACTTGAGCAGGTTTGTTAGGTAGGTTAATAAAGTATCGGGACTACTTCAAATAGTGAAGTACCAACAAGCTTAGATCTGAAAGAAAATGTAATGTACAATACCACTCAGCCTGTTTCATGGTAGAAGATCAATGGTTTTTCAAACTTGTTGCAGTTTGTCACTGTAGAAGATAAAATATTAAATTAAATGGAACATTATCCAAAATTACTTAACCATTTATGTTGCTATGACAATACACTTGTATAACTTTGTGCTGTGCTGTCATCCTTAGGACCACCGCCTGCCTCTGATAGCGAGATTGGAAAGCTGCGTGCAAATACACCTTTGGAATTGTGGAAAAAAGTATTTGAGAAAACATTTCCTCCCAAGGTAGGTATTTACATGGCTGCTGTACAGCTTCTTTTCTCATAGAATCGGGGCAATATCACCACTGATTTTTGTGTTTCAAGTCCAGTGACCAGAATTTCAGTTCTGTTTCTTCCAACCTCTTTAATTCATACATTTTTAAAAGACACAGATTTGTATGTAGTGGTCCTTTATTGGCTTCTATATCTTCAGTCATCTGGCTACATTTAGTAATAGTGAAAGTATTGATGTAACCCTGTTTTTTCTAAAGTTACACTGATGCCTTTCATTATATTGAGAGGCAAGCTAGACTCAATGGTTTTGGAATTTTATAAGGTGATATATCCCCTAGTACCTAAACCAAATGACAGTGATGTTCCAAGAGAAGAGCTCTTCCTGGCTCCAGCGAGCTGCTGATCCTTGCTGAGGATCCTAGGGCATGAGGCTTTGAATGAAGTGTGTTAGGGTTCCTTGCCAAAATCTGTCATTTTGTTCTGGGAAGTGTTTGGATTTGCAAGGTAATTAGAATCCCTTGGCACTGATGTAGTGATAAATCTTGTACATATTTCAGAAGTATCAGGTCCCAAGAGGCAAACCTCCAAATACTTCTTTTCAATAAGTGCAGCTGCTGTTGTTGGGAAATAAATATTCTTTTCTATTTGACCTGAGCAAACGCAGGCTGCTGCTTTCTCCCTGGGGCCTGGACTGTATCAGTTCTTTATTCTGGTCCATTTCCTGCCCTAGAGCTTACCTGGGCAGGCAAAGAATTCAGTCAGGACCATGAAACTGTGCCTCAAATTATAGTGCACAAACTGGGCTTTTTTCTAGTTTTCAGCCTATGGATCTCCATTCCTGGTGGAGTCTGAATTCACCCTTTCCCACTCCCTGGACTGCTACATAGCAAAGCCTACAAATTATTTCTGGTGGCTTGTGAGCAGAAGAAATAATCACTAAGATGCCATTCTCAGCACAGTATGACCCAACATGATAAAGACTAAACTTTACTTGTCAGGAACTGCACAGAACTTTACTTTACAGGTGACTTTTCCTCATAGCCTTTTAAAACACAATAAACGAACATGCCTCCCAAAAACTCCTGAACTCCCCCTGAAACAGCTGGAGAAAACAGATACATTTCTCATCTTGCAAGCTCCAGTGTCAGGCTAAATCAAAGAAAATTTAAAGAACATTTGCCACATAGATTCCCAGTCTTCTGGTTTGGTTTATTTGATAGTGTTTCTTTCTATTAGTGTATTTGCTTGTAAGGAATTGAAGTTAGAGTTTCCATAAGGTTAGTAAATGAGAATTCAGGTATTTAGTTGTCAAAAAGATAGTAAGTAATTTCTCAGCTTTCAAAGTAACACTTCTGGTAACCTAACTGGATTCTGGTCTTGAGTATTAAATACTGTAGCAAGAGCAACCTTAACTATGCCCAAATGTCATAGGCCAGAAAGGATATTTTCATTTTGAGGAGAGAATAGTAAACAACTACCAAATAAGAATATTTTCTTTCCTTTAAGATCTAATTGCACTATTACTTTCTCATCGTCTTGCCAATCTAAGATTGCACAAAATTCTTCCATAAATGCAAGGTTTTAATAGGCTTGCATTAAAAGCAAATACTTCCATTAGATCTACAGCATGGCATTTTCTTGTTCAAAGAAGAGAAGATCAGTTTTATCATTTGGGCTTTTGTCATTTCTTCTTTTAGAGTTTCTGTGATTTACAAGATACCAGGGACCCTGCACAGGACTTACAATACGCTGAGTATGAAGTCGATGCCATGAGAGCTCAGAAAAACCAGGTGTGTGGTAGTTTCCCAATTGCTGTTCACACTCAGGCATGCCAGAACCACCAGGATTGCTGAATTCATTGTGAAATATAGTTGTAGTCCCCTTTTTGCTTTTAAATAACTTTTAGTTTTCAGCTTAGTCGTTGACTGGGGGGTTTTTTCCCCTCATAGACATTAAGCATTGTTAGATCTTGAGGGTTTGGCTCTGTAGTTTCTTTAGAAATGAATAATTCAATTTTTCCCTCTAACTCTCTTCCAGAAGTATTTCACTAAAATATTGAAGCAAAGCTGTGAAACTTTCTTGGCAGTCCTTTCCTTTCTGCACCCTGTACTCTCATTTGGGAGTCGGTATCAAAGGTTGGGCTGGGAGCTGCTTGCTTTTGAAGGAGAAAGACAAAAAACCCCAACATTTTATTTAAACTGGAAAGGTACTGAGATGAGAACACTTCTGACTCGAGTTTGCAAGCTATGTATATTTTATCCTGAACAGAAAGAACAGAATTATTCCACATAGTGATATTGGGCTTAACCCCTGAATTCCAGGAAAGACCTTTAGTGGGGAAAGGGTCTTTCTTTTTTTTTTTTTTTTTTTTTTTTCTTATTATTATTAATTTTGAAGTGTCTCTCTGCATTTCCTTCATTTGTGGTGAATTAATTTTATAGAAAAATTCTGTGGAAACTAGATGAGGGTTAGCACATTTGTCTTGTAGATATCAGTGTATAACATCATGTGAGTAGAAATATTGTATAGTCTGCATCAATACTGAAGGTATGGGTCTGTTAAAATCTTTTGTTTGTTTGTTTGGAAGAAGTATTACATACTGAGTCTGGAAGTGCTCTATTTCATACAGATTCATTTGTTTCACAGACAAAAAATTCTTTGCTAGGGGAACTGAGAAACATTCCACTCTATTCTCACAGCTTCTGAGTGGGCTATTTGTCCGCCGCTGAACTTCTTTGTGGACCACATTACTGTGCTTAAAGGAGGTTTCTCCAAGAGTGCTCTCAGATGATGGATTGTAGGACTCTAGATCTCACATGCTTTTACAGATCCCCCCTCTCAAGATGAAAGGCAGTTTTATTGAGTTGCACCGCAGTTAATCTCAACTAACCCTAAAATACCACGGCAAATTTCATCTTTTTGCATGCTTGTAAAAGAAAGCCAAAGGATTGGATTGTTCCTGCCATCATGTTTTTGTAGAGTTTAGATTGCAGAAGGCAGTAAACCCGTAGTTACCTGATCCAAAGAAACAGATTAATAATGTAAAAGAATAAAGCAATTTCAAGAACCCCTTGCAGTCTTTGAACTTGCACATTACCTGCAATATCCTGTTGATGTAGGCATCAGTTCTGAATTTCTGCTACATCAAGAGAAGTCGTAGAAATCATTAAAATTTGTAAAGCACATTGCTTTTAGAATTTATAATGTAATCTCATACTTGGTATATCTGCAGATCTCAAAATAACTATATGGTGCATGAGGTTTGTTATTTTTAGATAATACTAATGTCTTGCAAAAGAAGATACTGGCATGCGCTGATTAAATCATACAGGAAATTATTAATTTTCTGGTTTTAAACAAAAGAGACAGGCTTTTAGAATCTTAATCTGTTCAAGGGCATTGCAAACCACTGTAGCTTCTTTCTTTTGGACTACTACAAGTAATTTGAGCATTAAAGAGAAAATTACTTTTGTTATCTGCGGCTATTTCCTAAACTTCTCTATCGTGAAGTTTAATTTTTACAAGATTATTTGCACATTATTAAAATGTTTTATACTCCCAAGCATTTCATTCAATTTGAAATGCACCAAGATAGCAATATACATCTAAAAGGAAAGAACTCTGTGTTGCAGCAATTCTTGAAGTGTCTTTGGATTTCCCAGTTACATGAGAAGTGGCACAAAAAATCCTATTTTTAAAGCAACATTTAAAAACCATCGTAGGTCTGACATTCTTTATAGAGTTTCATGATATCTGGGATGTAGAAGGAACAGTACATTAAGATGTTTAATATGCAACAAGTCCCTAATGAAAGTATGGGACATAATGCAAAATCAAAGTTTCCTATGACAACAGCATATATTTTAAAAATCATTTAAGTGCACTTTATCATTCTCGGTTACTTTCAGTTAATTAATATGCCACTTTGGACTCATAAGTGATAACTAGTTTGCCAGTTTATCTCAAAGATAAGTACTAAAACAAAAATAAACACCAAAACGTGGCAACAGAAACAAAATATAGCCCCTGTCAGTGAGTCTGATAGAAGAACTAGGACATGTGACTCCGTCTCGTGAGGACTGCTCAATAATACTGCAATAGATTTATAGATAACTCTGGAAATACAAAGTTTAGGGAAATCAATTCCAACTTTGTAACCCTGGTGGTAGGGGGAGTCTGCAGTGAGGGTTTGTATGCTCTAGCAGAGTAAAAAGTTAAATTCTCAAGTATAAAATTAGACAACTGTTTAAAAATAAAAGTACAGAAAGAAGAAAGTACCTGGCTTACTCCCATGGACTAGCTGTCAGCTAGCATTCATCTAGCTGAGATGCTTTTTGGCTGTAGAAGTTGAGTCCACCTAATCAGCATTCTGCCACAAGAATGTTTTCTTTTAGACCAGATTATTTTGCCTCCTTAATATTTTCAGAGTTAAGTCTGAGACACAACACTCTACTTCTAGGCCTTTTTGTCCTGGAAAGATCCTTGAGCCTGTCATTTCCTTGCTGTGCCTTTGTTCAAGATGGAGCACATCTCCTTTTCTCAACTAGGTCTTCTCAGAATTCTTTTCCTAGTTCTTAACCCACAGACACACAACGTGTAGGTTTATATCAGATAGTGCTGTTGCAATTGTTTACTGCTTTTTCATTCCCTGGAGACCTCTTAGGAATTACATTTTTAATTAATTCTTAACTAGTATATTATTTCTGGAAATTATTGGAATTTTGTGCTCTTTGCAGGGCTTTCAAGATTGAAGAAAAATACTCATTTTTGGATATTTATTAGGCCTTAAACACGTAGCTTGCTGTTAACTTCATACAGTCCACATAGAACAAACAACAGGGCAAACCTGTCATCCATTTCTCTGCATTCTCTGCTAGTTTTTTTAGTTTTTGATGCCTTAAGGTCATGTTACTTTAGGTAGGTCATTTTAAAATTAGGTACACAAGTAACTTAAGTAAGAGTGAGACCTTTTTAAAAAGATTGTCGATGATTAGAGCTGCAAATACACAACCTGCATGTATGAGCACCTATTAGTGCATGAAAGTCTTATTCCTTCTAAATATTTGTGGCATTGAGATGGCACATGGGGGTGTCTCCTTTAGAAACGCTCTCTATGCAGAGGTAAGTGCTCCAAGATGTCTTTTCAAAGGTTTTTCTTTCTTTCAGGTCTTAGCCATCCTGTTATACCTTCTACTGCTAATACTCAAAATAGGTGCTTGGACCTTTTTTCACCTGGACATTTGATTGCAGCTTCATTCATGGAAGCAAATGCTAAAGCTAACCTTGAGCTCAAAGAATTGGACAGCCTCCCGGTCATGTACTTAAGAAGTCAGTGTCATGCAATGCCAAAAGTCGCACTGACTGGTCCTTGTTACACAGAGGTATTGCTTCAGGGATTGGGGCCAGTTTTAGCTGAAGCCTAATGCCATAAAGTATACTCAGAAAACCCCAAAAGTAGATGCCTGGTGCCATTTGGTATCAGCTAACAAGGAGTAATGGAAGCAGGTCTCAATAAACAGGGCTCTAAGTGCTATGATTTTATCAAATCATAAAGAGAAGAAAAGGAGGTTCTGTAACATCTCATGTGTGTTATACCTGTCATCCTATTTCCCCTAAAATCAGAGTGACCTAATTAACCATATAATTCACAACTAAAAATCATGTTGCTGTCCGATCTGCAGCTGTCTGGTTAAGCTGGGGCCTGTGTGGGCCAACAGCCTTATACCTTCACTGGCACAACCCTCTTGCTGAACTTCAGGAGACACTTTCAGTGTCATTCAACAAAACAGAAGATGGCATATTGTGCACTAAACCTCCTTGGTCAGGGCAGTGTTGCGGGGCAGAGAAGTGTGACAGGCATCTTAACGTGGGTAACAGAGCTGTGGCATCTTCCACCTTCTCCGGAGGAGAGTACGTGCTAGTCGTCATATTGTGGAGAAAAAGTTATTTAGGATGTTCACTCGGCTGCCAAGAATAAGCTTTCTCTTTTCACATGAAGGCATGCCCAAATGGGTACAAAAGATTTTTCTGGTTTTTTCCATCGCTTTAAAGAGCATTATTAGAGCACTGTTATTAAATTTCCTATTGAAGTTTAGGCGCTTAAGATTTTTAATCCTTGTTTCAGTTTTGGTTATTTTCACCATGTTGCAGATTGAGGGCACCTTCAGTAAGAAACTGCATGAAAAAAAGTTAAAGTCATATCAGGCCCTCAGAACTGAGGAAATGCACAATTAAGGCTTTTCCTACAAGCTTAATTTTCCCTCCTTGTTTGTAGACATTATAGTATTGTCTTTAATTACATGATCATATACTATTTTGCTGATGTCTCAATTCAATTGTTCAGTATTTCTTTTCATCATCCTTATTCTTTGTGTACCTTATTTCTCAACCTGCCATTCAGACACTTCAATGAACACAAAAGTATTAATTTTTTTTCCTCTGAGAATGTGTGGTAATGTTATCTTATCTGAGTGCCTCACAAACATCAGTTAAGTCTTTCTTCCCAGTCCCTTTATGAGATTAGGTGTGATCTTCCCCATTTGACAGATGAAGAATTTATAGAAACACAGAAGTACAGAAGCATTAAAGTTTAGAAAAAAAAAAGTAAAAACCCACTTTATGCCAGTGTTGAGACATCGAGGACAAGTCGCTAGCACTAATACTGTTTAAAGCACTCAGAGAACATTGAAAGCATATTTAAATTGCAGTTGTTGATTCTCTGTAAATCTGACCTCTGCCCCCTAAACGTGTTACCCAGAAAAGGAAGCATAATGCTAGTGTGAAAATTTTGGTGTACTTTGAGCTACATTCTTTCATAGGATCTTCTTGCAGTTTGGAGGGAGGATCTCTTAGCTGATTGTATAGTTACAGTATATTCTAGAATTCTGCTTGTGTTTGTAGTGTAGGACTTGGTGAGCAAGGAAGGTACCCTTCTTCAGAAGGGTCTCTGGAGTGATCTTTAAGCTGCAGTTGAAATATTTTAATGTTACATTTCTGACTTACAGGGATTTATTTTACTTTCCAATTCACATGAAAAGTAAGGAAGTGTACTTTCCTGGCAACACTTTTCCTCCTGAATCACTGAATTTGTTAAAGACTATTTTTTAAAAAGATGCCCCCATTTAATCCCCATTTTTCCTTTCATTTCTCATATCTAGATGTGTCTCCAAAATAACTATTTATCATTTTATTCTGTACTTCTGTACCTAGGGGAATAGCTGTACAGTTTTAATATATACAGTGGGTTTGACAATTTGCATTTTCTGTGTTGTTTTGAATTGCCTTTACATTGAGTTGCCTTCTAGCTAGCTAAAATTACAGCAAAATAAATAATGCTAAATTATCTGCCTCTTTCTTGAAACAGTTTAGTCAAAAGATAAACCTATAGGGCTAATTATTTAGCCAACACCTGTAGACATGACCCCCAGATAACATTGTCACACGTAAAAACTTCATTGTCTAATTTTACCCCTTCCTGTAGCCTTTGAGAAAGTTGTTAGAATTGAAATTATTTACTTGGCATAAATCAGGCTACATATGCTCCTTAAAATATTACAGTATTCTTGCTATTCCTCACTTTTGGCCAGTTTCCAACAGTTCAGTATGTTCCAAGATCAGAATTACTTTGTATTAATAATGAGGGCGTGAAAATACTGAGTAAAGACTGGCTTAGAGATGAAACAGTCCAGGAGTACGAGAGCTGTATTTAATAATGCAGCTTACTAGATGTAGACGAGATGCAGCATGTTCTGTGTCAGTCATCTATGAGTTACTTAACTGAAAAACAACTTCTGCAAGCGTTGTGAAGAATATGCGCTAATTAAAAATCCTCTTACTGCTCATAAGTCTGTTGGTGCTTTCTGAAAATTCTGCACTGCTGACAAAGCTGCTGAAGTTCTTTCCTGAGAGAAAGAAGATGCCATTTTTTACTTCCATACAATTTTCAGATTGTGATTTCTTTGCTGCTCTGCCCTTTGTTGTTTTTTTTTTACTCCCTCTGTGCTCTGGGTTGAGAATTAAAACTTCTATTAAATTCACCAAGTTTGAATTTTATTATTCTTGTCAGTTTTGGTAAGTCCATTCTATTAAAATCAGACTGGCGTTATATAAAACACGCCCAGTTTTAAGGGTCTTTGCTATGTTTATACTAATCACTGGCTTATGTCCACCTCTTTTCCTGGTCCAAGTAAGATACGGTGACTTTCTTTGTATTGCAAGCAGTACATGGTTAGGTGGAAGCTCTTTGGTCTAACCTCTACAGGCTTTGGTACCTCTTTGAGTATCGTCTTCCTCCACATACATTGGAAGCCTTATTCTTAAATGAACGAAAAGCAATTGGAGTGCTTTCCAAATTAATTTTTGCTGAAAAAATATTCAGGACCAATGCCTGACAATATACACCACTGCTAAAATCCCAAAGATGAAATTGTTGTTTGGTGATGTTGCTAGAACCTTTTATTAGAGGCTTCAAAATTCCCCATAGCACATTTGACTGAAACGAGGTCATTTGTCTGCCTTGCTCGTACTCAGCTGATGTCAAGTACAGCATAACGTAGGCTGCCTAATTCGCTTATTTATTCCTCCACAATTCCAGCCTCTGTTTATTTTTAATCATCTAATTGTCCACAAGATGCATGATTTTAATTACCACATTGGCTTTGCGTTATACACACAAATGCTAACGTTTCAATCTACCAAACAGTAGCACCTGAAAGCATATATTAACTGCTAATTGAAAAACAAAAGCAAAGCACAGCATAATTGTCTGTGATGAGTGATACACTTCCTGAAAAACCTCAAGCAAGTATGAATAATATTTCCACAAGCATCCAGTACCATAGGTTGAACAGACATGGTACGTGGATTCCCAAAACACCCACTGCAGTCCTCTAAAGTCTATTTCTGCTTCCTGGACAAGCCTGTGTTCTGATGGCATTTCTGAGGTCCGCTGGTAGCTCTCTAAGTTATCACCACTGGTCAAGTATAAGCTTCAGGAAGTTCATTTCAGTCCTGTGCTTAAAACAAACACACACAATCAAAAAAACCTCAGACCAAACTCGGCTTTCTTCTTCTAGTTCCTCTTCCATAATCTTAAGGAATTACCAATTGATTTTGCTTCTTGAAAGGCCCCGATTTCTTGCATGTGAAACAGCAGTTTCTGTTGGGTAATTTCTGTTTTTTAAAGGACATGTAGTATTATATTTCTCTATGTTCATAGGGAGCCTGGTTTCTCAAACCAAATGTCTAAGAAAAGACACAATTTCTTCTTCCCTAGAACATATCTAGGTGTAAATAAATTAATAAAATCCAGCTCCCTATGTGAGAGCAGATGTGGCAAAACTTATAGCACTTTTACTGTAATTCTGTTAAAGATGAAATATATATAGTATATTTTTTCTACAGTGAAAAATCTTTATGTCCTTTATCAAGTGGCTTTATCAAGTTCGTGCTTTATCAAGTGGCTAATATAAGTCTCTTACAAATTTTAGTAATGAGGAGATTAGATTAACATGTATGTATGTTTCTATTTTAGGAACTTGAACAATACAAAAGAAATGCCTCTAACTCCTGGAAAGAAATGGATCTAGACTCTGATTGATGAACGGCTATTGGTGGCTTCAGTTTAGCATTTACAAAATCACTTCAATTGTTTTAGCATTACACTAGCAACTCGGTCTGATGCAGTTGAAAGTATCCAATATCAAACTACAAAATCCATATTTATTGAGCATTCCTGTTATTTTTAATAAAAAGAACTGTTTATGTATTCAGTCCAAATTTTAAGTATATCTTGGTACTGACAGTGTTAAAAAGTGGGGAGAAAGGAAGTGTAGATGGTTCAGAGAGAGGTTTGCCCATGAAGACTGGCGTTAGCCAGTTCTATCTATTTTATCATTTATAACGCATTATTTGGGGTTTTGATTGGGCCAGAAGCATTCAAAAATGTATTAAAAATAATCCAGTTTTCACACCCAAAACATGCAACTGCACAGCAAAGTGAGCTAGGCGTGTTTTCCTAGTTCTTTGCATATCTAATTCAAAAGCAAAGCTTGAGAATATATTTCCATCCTTACTTGACGTATTTGAATAGGATAGGTCTACAAAAACTGGCAGAATAAAGTGGAATTAAAACCATGTTTGACCTGAATTCAGAAATGTGCTTTATCTCTGTTTCAGTATCATGTAGTTGAATACAAGAATTATTTCTTGCGGTGTATAATGTTGCAAGAACTTTGCACAAAATTGAGAAGCCGGACATTTCTGTCCAATATTGAAATGCTAGGAAGCCAGTCTCATCGATGTGGCAGACACCTGGTTAGCAGTGGAACCGGAGCTGATTCACATTCAACCCAAGCTGGTGAAACGCCAGCCTAAACTAGACACGGCTTTCTGTCCACGGACATCTCACTAGTATGAGAAGGACTGGGTGTTTTTGAGAATACTCAAGGCAAGATGTAGCTTCAGCCAGAGGTGTCTCTGAGGAGCTAAGCCTTGTTGTGCGAGAGGAAGAGTCTGCGCAGCCCCTTGGCAGACCTGATCGTGAGAACGTTCCCTGATGAACAACCCTACACGCACGTCAAAATGGGAAAGACAAACTAACGTGGTGTATTTTCCACCTCTTCAGAGTTATTTGTTATTTTTAACGTATTTGTTCACCAGATGTTTTTCTTATATAACTTTTGTGTCTCAAAACATTATATATAAATATATTAGAAAAAAATCTCAGCCTCGCACTTAAGTGGAGAACTTGCATTAACTCAAGGATTTCAAATTCTTTGTTACAAAACACAATCTCAAAACCATCAAATTAAACAAATTATATTAATAGAGAATTTCAAGATTAAAATATACTTACCTCCTCAAAGAAATCTCTAGCTATCTCTCTGTAATAAACAATTTCTTCACTGAACATGAGAAGTTAGTTACAAAATTTAGGAATCTGTGTCAATGACGTTTTCAATTATGAGAGGTACTTATATTTATTAAATGAATAAATTAGACTCTTGGGAACGTTGGTGAGGCCATGAGAATAATTTCTGAAGATGCAAAAACTACATCACTTCCAAGAACTGCCAAACCGCTTTTATATTTTTTTTTTCCCTAGTTAACTTGACATTTTATTAACAAACAAAAATTTGTTCTAGTAATTCACAAACTGCTTCCAAAACAAGATTTAGAACTTCATAATGAAAAGGAGGAACGGATATTCCTGATTCTGTCTTTATTTATGTGTATTGGGTTTGTTCCTTTTCTACAGATCCCCAAAATGCTATCGAAACAAAACATAGGACTTAAAATACAATTCTAGAAATGAGATCCCTCTGCCTACTGGTAATGGTTAAAAAACAAAACAGTGGGGAAAAAGAAGTAGAGCAGCTAATACTGTTGATTATGGCTGATTTGGGAGTGGGGTGGGAATGCCACCAGCAGGAAGCCACTCACACTCCTTAAGAGGACATCGGTGGGAAAACACCCACTTAGAAACAAACATGAGAAGATGAATGTGTTTCTATAGCATCACTTTCATTCAGTCTAAAATCCAACAAGTTAAGCTTTCAACCATAATAAAGTTAAAAAGTGCAGTATGAGACATTGATAGAACTGCTACTTTTTTATTGCCTACCAATAATTCTCTCTCTCATCTTGAAGCTCAGAATTGCTATAATGGCAAGTCCAGGTAGAAAAGCGTAGAGTATTAGGAAATTGATTGTGAACCGGGACAGTGCACCAGGAAAGTGTTTTTCAATGAACTGAATGCCATGAGAGAAAACACACGCAGCGTTCATTGCAGCGGAACTGTTGGCTCCACCTGTCAAAGGAAAAAAAAATAATTTCTTTAGTAGGTGAATCAGTAAAATTAAAGCTCAGCTTCGTTATCTAGCTTGTACATTAATATGCCTAGCCCTAACGTTATTTAAATGGTCTACTATACCCACAGCAGTATTTCTGAGCATTTTGGAATAGGAACAGACAAGCCATATGCTTCCGCAGTTAATCTAATGCCGTATTTTTGGAAGGGAGAAACAGAGGGTCACTAGGAGCCTTCTGTTTTGTTCATGCCAAACAAAAGCAGCTTTATGGCTTTTCAGACACATTATCTGGGGAAGAGGCCTCAAGAAGCAAGTCGCCTGATGTGGTAGACTTGCAACGTTCATATTTGTTGAGTGCTTCCAAAATTCAAGAAGTAGAGACTGAAGGGCACATTAAACTTCCGCTGTTTATTATTACTACTGAAGCCATGGATTCATTTTCTCACCGTT
>JAVSBS010003731.1:0-11502 GCA_033124195.1 Coracias cyanogaster | reverse complement strand
TCAACACCCTTCTAGCTCCCAGCACAAAAACACTGCAGCTGTGGGGAAAACCAGCTCAGCCAGACCCACTACACACACCATCATCAGTGCTCTTCATAGTGATGGCTTTTCATCTGTAGCAGCAGACAGACAAGACTTTCCTAAGTTCTATAAATTTCTCCAACTCAAATATCCCACAGTCAAGTCTGATGGTGCCCACCCTGAAAATAAAGTAAGGAATCATTGTTTTTCCAGGTAGGTAAGAGGGACAATTAGCCCTTCTTGTATGGTATTCCTTCTGGCTTTAAAGTTTTAAATTCTTATGTATGTAATGTTTTTCTAATTAGATTAAAATTGGATTCAATAACCAGTGGCATAAAATTATGACTAGCTTAATGCTAGCTACTCAAAAAGGTAGGATTTTCAGGTTTGAATTATGGGACAGTCTTTAATCACAATATATCTCATGCAGATTTATTTCCAGTACTCTTGCCTTATCACAGAACAACATAAGCAACATTCATGCAGTGATGAGCTATTTCATGTTGTGTTACTTTTTTCATTATTCATTGTATGAGTAAATCTTTCTCCCATGATCTGGAAACAAAATTAATCACTTTTTGCATTTTGTTATAGTATTCTTCATTCACTGTACTTAAATACTTCACAAACATTAAAAAATATATATTTTGTACAATCATTTTAGGGAATGTGTCAGTCCAATTTTATCTAGACACATGAGGCTCAGAAAGATTGAGATTGAGGCCATTCACAGTTTTTTGGAGGTTCACATTTAGTGTGTTTGGTATTAAATAGCACTTTGTTCTCAAATCACTGCTTCCTTTAACTTCAGATGTGATTTGCAGTGTTCAAACATCTGCAAAGAAGAAGTCAGATTTTGAGTGAGAATATAAGGTATGCAGTTTTCAATTTTGTAATAAATTCTATTAAAGAGACTTACCAGACAGCACTTAAAAATAGTGGATTAGTCTTCCCAAAAGATACATACAAATGCACACACAAATACATACACATATATATGCATAAACTTATACGTTCATCAGATTTTGAAGCTCTCCTTTAGAACTTCACTTTCCACACTAACTTCTGCTGCAAATGAATATTTCCCTATAGACAGCACTCTCTTGATTCACTCCCAGAGATATTAGTTAAGAATCCCACAGTGTATTAGTAACTGTGAAAGAAAAAGTATTCAAAAAAGATAAAAGACTGTGACTCGAACCACTATTGCTGTCTTTCTGAAATGAAAGCAAAATTAAGCTTGCATTGAATAAACAAATCATGGCATTTTGTAACATATGAATAATTACAAAGCAATTATCTTAGTGAAGGTATTGAACTTCTGCATATGCTATTTGAAAACTATTGTAAAAATAACATTTTGAACATCATATTACTGATTTTATGCACATGCTCAATGTTCTAATCTCTCTAGATCCTTCTGAAAGGCCTCTTGACCCTCAAGAGGATCAACAGCACCTCCCAGTTTGTTATCATCAAAAACCTTGCTAATAGTTCATTTAACTCCTTCATCCAAATTGTTGAAAAATATGCTAAACTAAACTGGCCCTAAAATTGAACCTTGAGGAACACCACAAGAGACCAGTTGCCAGCCAGATGTAGGCCCATTCACTACAACCCTTTGAGCTCTGTCTTTCAGCCAGTTCTTCACCCAGTGCACCCTGAACCTGCACATTCCACAGCTGGACAACTTGTCCACAATGATGTTGTGACAGTAGCAAAAGCCTTACTAAAATACAGGAAAACTACATCCACCTCCTTCCCTTCATCTAGCAGGTAGGCGACCTTATCATAGAAGGATATCAAATGTTTTAAACATGACTTTCGTTTTGTGAACCCATGCTGACTATGCCTAATATTTTTATTATTCTTTAAATGCCTTTAAATAGTATCTAGTATAATCTCCACAATTTTCCCAGGGACTGAGTTTAGCCTAACAGTTCTGTAGGTCCCTGGATCTTCCCCAGGTAAAAAAAAAAAAAAAGACAACAAGAAGGGCTTCTTCAAGTATATCAGTAACAAAAGGAAGTCTATGGAAAATGTGGGCCCATTGCTGAATGAGGTGGAAGCCCTGGTGACAAAGGATACAGAGGATGCAGAGTTACTGAATTACTTCTTTGCTTCAGTCTTTATTGCTAAGACTAGCCCTCAGGGAACCCTGTCACTTGAGAAAAGAGAGAAAGTCTGAAGGACTTCTGGAGAAAGGAAGGCTCTCCCTTGGTTGATGAGGAGTGGGTTAGAGATGATTCAGGCAAACTGGACATCCAGAAATCCATGGGCCCTGATAGGATGCACCTACAAGTGCTGAGAGAGTTGGCTGATGTTATTGCCACTCTCCATCATCTTTAAAATACTATGGAGAACATGAGATATGCCTGAGGACAGAAGGCAAAGGCAAGGGCTGGGAGAAAAAAAATCCACGCACTGTAAGTGAAGACCATGTTTGAGACCATCTAAGGGGCCTGAAGGTCTGCAAGTCCATGGAAACTGACAAAATCCATCTATGAGTCTTCAGGGAACTAGTGGATGAAGTTGCAAAGCCACTCTCTATCACATTTTAAAAGTCATGGCAGTCTGTTGAAGTTCCCACTCACTGGAAAAGGGGAAACATAACCCCCATTTTCAAAAAGGGAAAAAAGCAAAATCCTCCTGAAGGTTCTGCTAAGGCACATGGAAACTGAAGAGATGATTGGTGGCAACCAACATGACTTTACCAAGGACAAATCATGCCTGACAAATTTGGTGCCCTTTTACAATGGAGTTACAGTATTGGTGGATAAGGCAAGAGCAACTGACATCTTCCACCTGGGCTTGTGTAAAGCATTACACACTGTCCTGTATGACATCCTGATCACTAAATTAGAAAGATACAGGTTTGATGGATCGACCATTCAGTGGATAAAGAATTGGTCAGATGGTCAAGCTCAAAGTGTCGTGGTCAATGTCTCACTGTCCAAGCAGAGACCAGTGATGAGTGGTGTTCCACAGAGATCAGTACTAGGACCGATGCTTTTTAACATTTTTGTTGGTGACATGGACAGTGGGATTGAGTGCACACTCAGCAAGTCTTTGGATGACACCAAGCTTTGTGGTGCAGTTGAGGTGTTGGAGGGAAGGGATGACATCCAGAGGAACCTTGACAAGCGAGAGAGGTGGGCCCATGCCAACATCATGAAGTTCAACAAGGTCAAGTGCAAGGCAATCCCAAGCCCAATACAGGCTGGGCAATGAGTTGACTGTGAGCAGCCCTGAGGAGAAAGACTTGCGGGTGCTGGTTGATGAAAAGCTCAACATGAGTCAGCAATGTGTAAGTGCAGCCCAGAAAGCCAACCACATCCTGGGCTTCATCAAAAGAATCATGGCCAGCAGGTCAAGGGAGGTGATTCTCCCCCTCTACTCCGCTCTCATGAGACTCCACCAGGAGTACTGCATCCAGCTCTGGAGTCTCCAACAGAAGAAGGACATCAACCTATGGAGCAGTTCTAGTGGAGGACCACGAAGATGATCAGAGGGCTGGAACATCTCTCCTATGAGGACAGGCTGAGAAAGCTGGAGCTGTTGAGCCTGGAGAAGATAAGTCTCTGGGGAGGCCTCATTGCAGCTTTCCAGTGTCTGAAGAGGACCTACAAGAAAGATGGGGAGAGAGGTTTTACAAGGGCTTGTAGTGACAGAGCAAGGGGTAATGGATTCAGACTGGAAGAGTGTAGGTTTAAATTAGATGTAAGGAAGAAGTTTCTTACTCTGACAGTTGTAAGACACTGGAACAGGTTGTTCAGGGAAGCTGTGGATGCTCCAGCACTAGATGTGTTCAAGACCAGGTTCTATAGGACTTTGAGCAACCTGGTCTAGTGGGGAGTGTCCAGCTTCCCATGGCAGGGAAGTTGGAACTAGATGATCTTTGAGGTCCCTTCCAACCCAACCCATCCTATGATTTTACGATTCTATGATTCCATGACTAGAGGAAAGCCTATGTCACTCAAGTCTTCAAAAAGGGCAAGAATGAGGACTCAGCAAGTTACAGATGAATCAGCCTCACCCCCACCCCTGGAAAGGTGATGGAATAGATCCTTCTGGAGGTCATGTCTAAGCATATGGAGTAAAAGCAGGTTATCGGGAGTAATTAGCATGGATTCACCAAGGCAAAAATCACACTTAACCACTCTGTTAGCCTTTTACGATGACGTAACTACATGGGTAGAGAAGGGGAGAGCCCTAGATGTTGTCTACCTCGACTTCAGCAAGACTTTTGACATTGTCTCACATAATATCTTCATAGGTATGCTCAGAAAATGTGAATTAGATGAGTGGATGGTGAGGTGGATTGAGAACCGGCTGAACAACAGAGCTCAGAGGGCTGTGATCAGCAGTGCAGTGTCTTGGACCCTGTCAATGTAGTTAACATTGTTCCCGAGGGGTCAGTACTGGGTCTAGTCTTGTTCAACATCTTCAGTAATGACCCGGATGAAGGGATGGAGTGTTTCTTCAGCAAGTTTGCTGATGACACAAAAATGGGAGTAGTGGCTGACACACCAGAAGGCTGTGCTGCCATTCAGTGAGACCTGGACAGGCTGGAGAGTTGGGCGGAGAAGACCGTAATGAAGTTCAACAAGGGCAAGTGTAGAGTCCTACACCTGGGGAGGAGTAACCTCATGCACCAGTACAGATTATGGGTTGACCTGCTGGAAAGCAGCCTCACCGAGAACGACCTGGGAGTCTTGGTGGGAAATAAGTTAATCGTGAGCCAGCAGTGTGTTCTTGTGGCCAAGAAGGCAAATGTTATCCTGGGGTGCATTAAGAAGAGTGTTACCAGCAGGTCAAGGGATGTTCTCCTTCCCCCCTACTCTGCCCCAGTGAGGCCACATCTGGAGTACAGTGTTCAGTTCTGGGCTCCTCAGTTCAAGAGAAGCAGAGAACTACTGGAGAGAGTCCAAGAGAGGGCTGAAAAGACGATTAGGGGACTGGAGCATCTCTCTTACAAGAAAAGACTGAGAGAATTGGGGCGGTTTAGCCTTGAGAAGAGAAGGCTGAGAGGGGATCTTATCAATGTTCATAAATTTCTAAAGGGCAAGTGACAAAAGGATAGGGCCAGTCTCCTTTCAGTGGCGCTTAGTGGTAGGACGTGGAACACAGGAAGTTCCACCTCAACATCAGGCAGAATTTTACTGTGGGAGTAACAAAGCACTATAACAGGTTGCTGAGACAAGTTGTGGAGTTTCCTTCTTTGGAGACTTTCAAAATCTGCCTGGACTTATTCCTGTGCAATCGCTTCAGGTGAACCTGCTCTGGCAGAAGGGCTGGACTAGATGGTCTCCAAAGGTCCCTTCCAACCTCTACCATTCTGTGATTCACTCACACCCTTTTTCTAAGCTGGAATAACACTAGTTAGCTTCCAATCAGTAGTGACCTTCCCATACTCCTAGGACCTTTGGTAGATTGTTGAGAGGTGTCCTGCCATAACATCTGCTAGCTCTTTCAGTACTCTGGGCCACCAGACACCCTGGACTAGTGAACATTCAGCTTATACTGCTGGTCCCTTACAATTTTACTGTCCCCAAACGGAAAGTCACTGGTCCCATTGTTATGGTCCTCCGACTCAGGGAACCAGGCAACCCGTGGTCTATCATTAAAGTTAAAGACTGCGACACAAAAGAAGCATTGAATACCTCCACTTTTTCTTCATCCCTATTAGTGAGATGACCATCATCAACAATTATCTGTCCAAATTTATTTATTTATCTTTGTCTGGGGACTTGTGTTTTATAGATGGGAGCAAATCACTTCAAATTTTCTTCACTTTCTGTCTGTTATTTCAACACTGATGCAGCCAAATGCACAGCCAGACATCTTTACCTGTTTCCAAATATATGATTATCTTAGTGGATGAAAGGGTAATTGGAACGTCTTTCTTTTCTGCCAAAAATCCTCCCAGAACTACCAAGTTATAAATAGGTACACGGTCATTTCAGCTAGCAATGCAAAAAAGCTGCCAAATACACAGTAAGCTACATCAATGACTTCTAAGGAGCTGACTGATCATAGTTATGGCATAGCATTTTCTGTGTTAACTCAGTTTCTTATTTTGTGTTTGACCTTTAGCTGGTATTCTGGAACCAAGAAAATAAAAAGGTATCTCAAGCCCTTGCCATAAGAATATTCTCAGTCCAGGTATATGATGAGGTTAGACAGTCTGTCGGAAAAAAATCTTACACCTCCATTTACCTACTGAATCTTTGCTGATTTATGCAGTTGAAGACAAGGTATTCAACAAGGTATGTTGACAAACTTTATAGAAATGCATTTGTGCAGTTAAGGCTGTCAATGAATACTTAACTATCTGGATTGTGTAAATAAACGTACAAGCAGGCATATAGTAATGTGCAACAAGAAGGTACTTATTTTAAAGACAAGACCTACATATTACACTATTTACACTTGCACAATTAATATAATCAGTGTATATATCTTATTACTGTAGTTTTCATGAGATATCTAAGATTCAGTAGTGTACAATAATAGTGTAAGAAGACTTTTTATTTTTCTACTCACTTTCTTGCTTTTTTTTAAAGCCTCAAACCTCTTTTTTATTCAGCTTGAATGTCTGCTTGTAATACTGTTCTAGAGCATAACAATTTACGATGAATTGAAAAAGCAATTTTCTTTGGACAGCTAGCTATTCTCCCTAATTTTCACCTGCCAAACTCTTTTCTATGAATGTTGACTCAATCAGATAAAATGCAGGCTTTATAGATGTTTGATTAGGTGCCTGGCTTATCTTTAGCTACTCACTTCGCATGTAAACTGTCTACCTACCCACCACTACTTACTTTCCATGGACACAGGTTTCCCCAGAGCTGCACTGAGCAATGGGTATGATCTAAGACAATAACACTTTTCATTTAGGGACTAGTGATAACTTACCTCTGTTTTATTAACTGAAATAGGAATGCATCAATAGTAAAAACATTATATATATATATTACTTAAAATGTGTACCTTCTATTTTTTAATGTATTTTAGTTCATCTCTTTATAGAAGTTAATTTGAAATCACTATAATAATGACCAAAGAGAGGTCTTTACATACTTCTCCTGCTGCGCTCCAAAGTACTTTCCAGCAAATGAAAACCCAGTTATCTGTCATTTGTTTTATAGAATTCAGTTTCCATCAGCTTCAGGATTTTGCCACCAATATACACCGAATAGTCTGAACTCTTGTTTTGTAACCAATTCTCATCATCTCAGTGGAATGTCTCAAAAAATCAAGTATTCTGTCTAAAATATGAAAATCAATGGCTCACAAATTTTTACATGGAGTAGAAAGGGAAACTTAGGAACTTAATACCTCCAACATGTTGCCTATTTTTTATGGCACTAAGTGGAAAAAATATTACCTGCTTACACTCTTAGCTGGGAGTTACTAGAAAATTCTGGGAAAGCCTTTAAGCTTCTAGAATGTGAGCTCTTAATGTGATAATGATGGATGTGAACTTGGTATATATGAACGTAATTGGACAACTTCTAGACTTTGAAAGCTAAACTGCCATTAGATGAAAGCAGATTTAAAATGAACTAAATAACTGAAGAACTTCAGAATCTAATAGAACAAAATTGAATGAAATAAAGTTTGCTGAACCCAGATTAAGCTTTAAGGTAATTGTGTGCTCTCTGTCTAGGAGCTGCTTTGAGCCTCAGGAATACTAGATAAGTATATATTTTCTGATTAGGTTTGTAAAACTACTATCAATCTATTCAAAGCATTGTCTTACTGCTCCCCTGTGTTTTATGACTAAGTCAATGTATACGTGTCATAGCCCCTGCATCAATTCTGGTGACCCAGTGAGTAACCACAATTTTTATCCTTAGAAATAAATGAAAGAAAAAATATAACGCGGCTACCGGTGAAAGCCAACAGAAAAACCCTTGAGTTTCCATAAGGGAATCTTAGAGATTCTAGGGAGCTTTCATTCTGATTCTATGTATAGTATTCTGTATTGTAACAGAGAGAAAAAAAAATCACAAAAAAACACGATAAAAAGAATCTTATCAGGTTAACTATTACTAGAAAAGCTAAGGAACTATACCTTTTGCTAAGGGAAAAAAAGTCTTACAAATTCATCAAAATGCCAAATCAAGTTTAGGCAATTTTAATTTTTGTTGATTTTTTTTTCAAGTTATATGTAATTCTTTAGTCAAATACACCTGTCTTTAAAGGCTTGATGTTTCTATTTATAACATGTTTCTTGTCTTTTTTAGTTTTCATAAAGTGTCTTTCTAGGTTTTTGAAAGGAGTTAAAATTTAAAAAAAAAATATTTTCTTTCTGATTGCTTTGTGAATGAGTAAACAAGAACCTGAGAGGAAGGACAGTAAGTCAAGACACTGATACAAGTTTCCAGTGTAATACCATGATTTTTGATTCATCATTGGCCTACATTAGAAAGAAAATGTAAAAACCCCAAAATAAAACCAAAACTCCAGAAGGATAAGGCAAAAAGTTTTTTAACAGAACTTGAAACATGCAGGGAACTTCTTTGATTAAAATCCTGTCATAAACTTATTTTAAAATCTAGATTTCTGGCTTCACTTTGCATTTATGGAGTGTTGTTAAAGAGATACAATGATCTAAAGATTAAAAGTCTAATTTCACACTTGCAATTGTCATCTACTAAGTCTTGTTCCATTCTTTCCTGAATCACATGTATTCCAATTTTAATTTAATCTAATTTATTTTTACTCATTCTTACTATTTCAGATAAGGGTTCATACATCACCTCTTCACTATAATTTCTCTAAAGTGAAAATAGATGTTCTTTCAGACTTCTTTTTCTCTTTCTTCGCCAACTACTTTTATTGGATTTCTCTGCAGAGTTCCTGGAATATAGGGGAATAAAAATAACCATAGATTTACAAATGCATTTCACTACTGCCTTTTATATATAATTAATATTACCACTGTTTGTGTCAGTATATTATATCATGTTCACCCTAAGATCAAATTTGCCACTTCATGACAGAAATATGCTGACAGTTATCTAGCTCTTTCCTCTCCTTCTCATTGTTGCTTATTTCTCTACTTTTTAATCATCCCACGGTATGGGCATCCTGGTTTATAGAGGCTGGTGTTCCTTATTTTGTCTTCTCATTTCCAATTCTTCATACCTTATGGTCATCCAGTTGCTACTCTGAGAGAATGTTCCTCCTCCATCATGTTGATGACTTCTATTCTTATGACGTATTTCATTAATACATTGTTGTTTCTGTTCATCACTGAAATTATTAAATAACATGCTTCACAAAAGTCATGCTTGAAAAACAGGTAGTTGTCATCTAAACCTGTAATTTTACTCCTTTTATTTCCTCCTCATCTACTACTCTAGACTTTTTTTTTACGTATGTCCTAGTTTTTTAAACATAGTTATTTGACAGATGAAGTAGCACCATGTAAACCTTTAATGAAAGTTAGATGCATTAAATTTAGTTAATCATCATGATTAATGCACATTAATTGGCTTGGTTAGCTACAGGTTTTTATCTGCTTAATGCTGTTAATTGCTCAATTTGCACAGAAGTAACACTCCCATGCAATAGTGGCTTTTATGCTAATTAATCCAAAACACATCCAAGTCTTCTGCCTTCAAATTTAGTGATCAGATTTTGAATTAATCAGTCTAAGACAAGTATCAGAAATTTTGAATGACTTCTAAAATATATATAAAAGGTGAGTATTGATTTCAAGACAAAAAGACTCTTTGATACCAATTTACCCTTGTTCATATGTGGAACATGTTCTTCTGCACCAATGATCTTCAAGAAGGGCACAAGGTTCATCTGAACAAATAGAGGCTGTTCTGCTATATAGACATCTGAAATTTGGATGGCTAATTACATTCTCTCAGTAGGAAGAGGAAGCATAAATTTCCAAAGCTGAATTTGTGTTTTCTTAAACCAGGCATCTTAAATAGGCTAGCTAAAATTTTCTTAATAATATAGCCTTCCCTGACAGTAAACAGTTCTTGCAGTACTGACAGCTTTGATGGAGGAAGGCAGCTAAGTTTGGTAATGTACACCGAACCTCTAATACTGCGCTTCATTACATCACTTCTGTATCCATTTTATATTATCTGTAGCTATATATATTTTGCTTCCTTGTACAGTGAGTTGTTAAAAAAAAGTGCTATTGCTTTCATATTACTGAATTACTGCTAGAACAATGTAAATGGATTCGATTTAAGTACTCCTAGGTCATTCTACCATTTATTACTTAAAGTTATATTTTTGTTTATCAATGTAGCTTTTTACTTTAATCCAATTAAAGTTGTCATCAAGATAAAGCCAGTGTGGGAGTGGAAGGGAAAGGCTCAAAACTACCAGTTCCACCTAAATCAGGCCACTACTTAGCAAAGCTTTCTTCTATGCTAGAAGTTGAACACAAGTTCCAAAACAATAGTTTGATCTCAACTGTCTCATAAAAGGCTGACAAAAATAATCTATGTGTATGTGAGTGCCCAGCACTTTGCATAGTATGCTCAATATTTTTCTTCTGGTGGGCTTGTTTGGTTGTTTCTTTTCCCCTTAGGGGTTACCTTAATAGCTGTTATGCATTATGCCAATGGGAAGCAGCGAATTAATTTCTTGTTTTACTTTGTTTGGTGTTGTGCTGATCCAGCCATCATCATTTTATGTTGCAATCAGTTGCCTGATCACACAGCCCAACGCTGAACTCAGCAACATCCCCTCGGATGTCTTCTTTCGGACAGTCATAGAATCATAGAAACATTCGGGTTGGAAAAGACCCTTGGGATCATCAAGTCCAACCATCAACCCTACTCTGTGAGTGCTCCTCTAAACTATATCCCCCAACACCACATCTAAACAACCCTTATACACATTCAGGGATGGTGACTCATCCACCTCCCTGTGCAGCCTATTCCACTATCTGACTACCCTTTCTGTGACAAATTTTTTCCTAATGTCCAGTCCTGTCATAGGTTCCTGTGAGCCCAGCTCCTCTGCTGCCCACTGTGGTGCCAGTATCACCAGATGGACACAATGGATAGAGATGGCTCCCTCAGCAGCCCCTCACATGGAAGAACACCACTTAGAGAGCTCAGCAAGATGCAACCAGCCCCAACAGAAGCCACACCCAACAGGAAGCTCCTCAAACTGATTGGCTGCTGGTTAAAATAGCCCTGGACTCACCCACCACCCCATTCATGACCACCTGGTTGAGGGCAGAGACATATGGGTCAGGTTCTGCCTCTGGAAGATGAAGCCAATAGGAAACCAAAACATTCTGCTAGGTTGTGAATCATTCACAGGTCAGCTTCAACTTGGGGCCTACAACTCAGGCCATAGCACTTCATTTGGATAAGCAGTTTTTGCTTTACCTATTAAACTCTTTAACTTAAAATATGAGTGTTTGCACTTTTACCCTTCTGATTCTCTTCCCCATCCCACCAGTGGGGAGTGAGCGAGTGACTGGGT
>JAVSBS010003730.1:7958-24392 GCA_033124195.1 Coracias cyanogaster | reverse complement strand
CCCAAGAAGAACAAGCAGATACCAAAAGATAAAAAGGTGAGTTTAAGCTCCTCCATCTAAAGTCTTACAAAACACTCTAAAGATTCTCAGGTTTCTCAGTGACATCCTGTTCATTCAGCATAGCAAAATGCTGAGCAAGTGACAAGTACAGGGCAAACCTGATGGCTCAGTGTAGAAAACACGCTGCAGTAAAACAATCACCTTGGTATGTTATGTGTCTGTGGCTTGTAAAGCTATCTAACTGGTGTGTAAATGGGTGCAAGAAGAATTTATGAGCATTTTTATGGATAATAAATATGTTCTTGCTTATAATTTAGTAGCAAGGTTCTGTTGATAAATAAAGATCTAATGGAGAAAAGTGTCTCATCACTGAATTTCATTTCTGCAAGGCTATGTCAGGCCGTGCAGTCCTTACTCTTGTGAGCAGATCTGCTCACTTTGGTGCATAGCAAAGGTCTGCATCCCTTCAGCTTTTATACAAATTCAGAGCCCACAAAGCACAGCTATCTCAGTGAGAAGAGACAACAGCACACTCAGGAATAGCAGATTTACACCCTTGCTACAGCTTAGTTTTGTCATTCCCAGAGACATCGCAAACAGCTCCTAATCTCTCAAAATGTAACTGAAGCCAGTTTTCAACAGACATTAGCTGAAAGGTCTGTTCAAGGGCACTTTTTGAAAATGAAGGGCTCAACAAAAGTCCCTGGCTTGCAAAATTCAAACCTGCTGTAACATAATATAAGTAACAGTTTTAAAGCACTGACAAAGAACAAAATAACCGATGAAACTGCCTGTTTCACTCTAGGTAGAGAAAATAGGCCAAATTTTTATTTGTAATAGAGGGTTGGGGTTTTTTTTTTAATTTTTAAAATGTACATGGTTGTCTAGCAGAACATAGCATAGCATTCTATTTCTATACAAATCAAAGCACCAGACGAGACCACAAATGGTAAAATAGATACCACACAAATTTATCTTATTGAAGCAATTTTACATTACATTCACCTAGCTAATCCATTTGGACTATTAGCAAGCTAATATTTCTCTATATATAATTCCTTTACAAGAGGTAACCACTGACACTAATATAAAAATTAAACACACTCACTTAGCCCTGTAGATTAAGGAAAATAATCTAGCTGAAATAAAATTTTAAAAACCCTCTGGCATTATATTGGGTATACAGCACAGATATACCTTAATTTGTTTGTTTGTATTCTGTGCAACAGCAACCAGAACTTGTTCCCTGCAACCAGAACTTGTTCCCTGCAAAGCCCATTATATTTATATAAAAAAATATATAGAAATACGTATGCACTGAGCAACAGAATAAAATGAACATACAATTTTGCTGCAGGAAGTCTGTGAGAGAAACACTTGAATGTCACTGGTAACTTGGATTTGGTAGCCCAGCTCATCCCTCTTCACAGAGGTCAAATGATTCAGGAGTGTAACCCTGATAGGAGGAGGAAATGAGTACACACTGGACAGATTGATTTGTCCTCCCTCTCTCCCTCTCCAAGGCAAGTGAAACATTAAAAAAAGTCTCATGCTGTGATGAGGTCAGAAGACCACCTACTGAGGAGAGGTTTCCCCAAAAAGCCACTTTCTCGGGTCTCAGCAGCAATTGCATGTAAAAGGCTTGACTATGATTTGAGTATGTAACTGAGCTCTCAATTTAGGAGGCACTGTCTCTGCATTCTCTCCTATAAGACCACCTACAATTTAACTGACCATGGGACTCTGCATACAGTATTTCTTCTGGGACAGAGCCTCAGACATATCAGCAGCACAAATTTTAACAATGTTAGAAATCAACCACATACACAGTGTTTGATACAAGAACCCCAAAATATAAACGTAAAAATCTGCCAGTTGTTCCCTAAAGGCAGCCAGGCACCCTCCTGGTTCGGCATGATCCGTCCTCAGGTTTTGCAGACCAGGACTTGCAGTCCTGAGGCCTCATTCGCAGTATTCAAGTGCAGATACATCACAGTTTTGCACTGGAACATAATCATATGCTCTCATTCTTTGTGAGTTCCTTTCCTAAAAGTTTGTCTGGCTCAATCTGCCTCTCCCTCTCGACAACTATTGAACTGATGCCTTCAGAAAACTCTCTCCACATTGACTCTCATGCCACTTTTCTGAGTGGTACTAGGGAATTAAATCCCTCACTGACTATATTCATACTAGAGGTATGGTTTTTTTCTTATATGCATTACCTTATAATTATTGACATTGATTTTCAAGTGCCATTTCATTAATCAGTCAGTTCTACAAATCTGCTCTGCTAACTTAAGGTCAGATGATTCTGAGGAAATATTCTGGTTTATCATCTGCATTTCTGTTACTTATTTCATTATTCACCTCTTCTTACTATAACCTTTATGTCTTAAATGACATAGTAATAAGCCTAAATCCAGGTGACCACCCACAGATAACTTCCTGTTTTCTCCAACATACAGTCATGAAACACCTAAACATGAAGCAGGCTCCGTCAGAGTCCTCCTCCAAAAGCTTTATGCTCTACATGCTCCTCCACATTGTGCAGCATACCTTCCCTTTGTGATATGCCTTCTTGCACAATGGCTGTGAAACCATCCTCTCTACTGAGTGTCATGTGATGCAAAACAAGGAGACACAGTGGGGTGAGCCAGGGCCCAGAGCCCTCATCAACTTACATTAAAGCTGCACCCATGAAATTTCCTACCAGTAGTGTGAGGAGACAGTGGCAAAGATGGCCCAGGTCAGCTGCATAACATCTGTGAAAGGAAGGGGAGCACTTCACTCTGGCTGTCCCTGTGCTTAGGAATATCTTTTCTGTTAGATCCTTGTTTTGTTATCTTTGACCACTAATGAGGACAAAGACCCATGGAAAGAGCCTCCTTACAATCTTTTCAACGGCTTCTACCAATGCCCTTGGTATGGATGTCAGATTCTTAATCCGTAGTTTTTCAGATTATTCCTCAATCCCTTTCTTAAAGACTGGTGTCCCATTTGGAGTCTTCCATTTTTTTGTCATTAAGTGCTTTAAGATGTAACTCGGACAGGACACTTATGGTTCCATGCTTTCACACGTAAATACAGCTGAAGCTCCTGCATGAATTTGTTCTGGTCCTGGGAGCTGGTTAGGTTTGGTTTACTGGTTTATTCCAAGCAGTTTCTCATATTCAGCTGCCAAGAATGACTCCACTGGGAGCCTCACTGACCTCTCCTGTAACCAGCACTAACAGAAACACATCACTTAGCTCTGCTGCAAGGTGCTATCTTCACGGAGTACCTTTTCTACACCTTCATCATGTATTGGCCTGTTTGACTTTCTGGTCAGCTTCCTCCTCTGATGTTTTCTAAAAAGGTTTTATAGCAACTTTTGCACCTTTACTAGGTTGCCCTTCTAAATCCTCACTGGCCTACTTTATTGCAGTGTGAAACTCAATGTGCTACAACGTATGATCTTTTCTATTTTCCTCGTTCAGATGAGATTTCCACTTTTAAAAATATGCCTTTGATGTCGTTTAGTAGTTTCCACTGCCTTGATGTTTGGCTATGCCAATGTGTTGTTTTCCTTTCAGTCTTCTAAAAAATCTTCTCTGCTAGGTGGCATACATTCACTCCATGCTTCTAAAATAGTGTTCTGAAGCAGTCTCCATGCTGCCAACACAGATTTTCTTGGTTTATTTAATCTTCTGGTTTCCTATGTACTATCTCATTTATTTGTTGAAGTTCTACTTTCCAAAAATGCTAAGTCAGATGCACATATCATCTCAGATATTTGTTGTTTAAGAATAGAAAAGCTACACTAATTTGAAACACCATCTTCTGATAGGAATGACCCCAGCAACATGGGCTTTTATGAGAGGATCTTAGGGAAGTCAATGGACTAGCATGAGAAAGGGCTTTGAGGAGCAGAACCCTGTAAACTTTTACCCTAACCAAAAATGAGATTTTTCCCACATTGCTCTTTTGTGCTGTCATGGTCTGCCTAGTTTATGCTTGATTTTGGGTATTTATACACCAGAATAATTATTTGCACTTAAATGGCATAAATTAGCCAAAGCCTTGTTATCCAGTCTTATGGAATATTCATTCTTCAAAGCACTGTAAATAAAAAAAAAAAGTTATATAAAATAAAGACATTTGTAATTAAGAATGAAATTTAATCTCCTTCTAGAGAGTAAGTCTATTTTCCATACACTTACAAAAGTTGTGTCTACTACATGCAACCTGAATTGCTTCTCTGTAATGGCTATTTAGAGAGCTGCATTAACTATTATCTCCTCAGGATTCAAAACCTTGCTGTGGACTGGAAGAGAAGAAAAGTTTAATCAGACCACTCTTTCATTCCTCTGACTCTGCATGAAGGCAGCTGCCATCTGAGCTGTTGTACAAATAACGGAGGGTAGCAACATGCTACAGAAGAATATGAAATGTAGAGGTGTTCAGTTTTGCCTGTTGGGGCTCTGACTGTAAGAACCATGGCTGTGAAAGGTAAAATACAGGTTTTGTCTCCTGAGTCTGCAGGAGTGAGGGGCTGAGGCTACATCTGAAGTCACATGTGCTGGTGTCCCAGGTGATTGTAGTGGGAACAGGGTGAGGTGTAATTTAGGTCCCTTTTCACCCATAGGCTTCATCACCTTCCCATGGATATCTAGACCTTGCAGATCTGATCTCTGTTCAGCAGAATGCTGCTATGCACTGGGGCGTATAGGTAGTCCCAGGTGCTGCAAGACACTCTCAGGTATTGCACTTTTGACCTAACCTGAGCTCAGGATCCAAAGTAGGTTGGGGCTGCTCTGGTTTGTGTCACACTGCTACAGCACAGCCTGGGAACATCACTCGCTCACTGCACAGCAAAAGGAGCCCAACCCTTTGATCCACCATTGTGCCCCCAGGCATGGGATACATGGCCCTGTAGGGCGAGCAGAGATCATGTTAGCAGCTCAAGGACAACCAGGGAGCCTTGTGTTCAAAGCGGTCCTTGGTGCGGAGACACACTGGCTTCATGGTTCCCCCAGGTCCTTACATCCTGCATATGTGAACCCCTGTGCAGACTTCTGGATTTTTTGTTACTTTGGTGTAACCATTAAGTAATTTGTCTGGAATCAGTGAAAGTAGAAACAGATAAGCCAGAAGAACTGAAAGGTGACTTTGCCTTTATATGCCTTAATTGACCTTTCCTCCATGAAGCTAATGGCTCCCATGGGCTTTGTGGTATGTTGGTGGTTGTGGGGGTTTTGTGATCTGTCCTTTATGGTAGTCTCCATCTTCTCCTATGGCTTCAACAGAATATGAGTCAAATGCTGTGTGCTGGCTCCAGCCTTCCTTTGGAAAACAAACTGGAATAGCGTCTAATACCCTACTGACCATGTGCAGCAACCAGCATGTGCCACCTCTTATTTCAAAAAAGCATATCCAGGCCAGAATAGCTACCATGAAAGCAAGGATGTAGGTCCAACTGTGTAGAAAAGGTCTGTTTCTTTTTTTCTCAGATGCGTAAAGGTGGCTCATGTTAATTGGGTGTGTGGCTCCCACCAACTACAATGTGGTCGATTTTCAGGTGTCTGAGTCAGGATCCCAAGCATCCCCATGATTCTGGGCTTCATTTTGCAATGACACCTGCAGTTCAAAAAGGAGGTGCTTTTAGCTGCTCACACAAGGCAGCATCAAAAGTGTGTCAAAGTGGATTACAGAAAATGTCACTGCAATCCTGAACTTCCCTCAGGGCCCTCTCAAGTAAGTTTTGTTTCCATTGAAATTTATCTCAGACTTCTGCAGAGATAAGAATGGGAGACAACATTACCAGGAGCTGGTAATTTTGTTCACTTTAAGATGTAAGAGGAAGATAAAAGTTTATGATTTAAGTGTCAGCTCAACCTTTATTACTAAGTCCCCAATGCAGCATTAAAATGACTCTGTTGGGGAAGAAAAAAAAAACACTATCACAGAACTGAAAAGGTTTGATCTCTCACAATGTACAGTGACAGAAGTTTAATCCTAGATGTATTTCAGACAAGAATGAAGAGCACAAACTGCTCAACAAAGCTCTTAAAATAAGGCTGAGTAAGAAGTCTAACAACCACAAGAGAAGAGTTGCTTTAACATCTTTACCCTGAAAACTTCCTCAGCAATTTCATTCCTCCATTAATAGAGGCTTCATCAGGGATGCCCCAAGAAGGGACTTTTTAGTTTTAATCAGATTTTCATGCCCATGCTGTGAGTAGACTGTCAGGTGGTTTTAAGATTAAGCTGCTTTTGAACTTCAAATCTATGCAACTACAGGAATGACAAACACTACATATTACAACACTGTGGCCCTACCTTTGCCAGAATCAAACCAATTGCACAATAGTTCACATGCTGAAAGATCTGTAAATATTAAGTCTCAGTAAGCAAATCACACAATTCGAGATTCAGTGAAGGAGAGTCACCTTGCGCTCAAAACTTCAAGGCATATCCCAACAAGTTAAAATATAATATCTCTGTTTAGAAATGACAACAAAGTTTTGCCTTCTATGGACCTCCTGTGCTTTGCTAGCTCTGGCATGAGTTTTGAATATGAAATATTAGTAACAAATAATATCAGAAAAGCCAGATTATAAAATCACTCTCTACCACATATATTTCTTCACTATCTATGATAGCAAAAAACACTCCTTTAACACCTTATCCAATTATTTGATTGTGATGTTTTATAGAGCTGTTCTATGAAAATAAACATTCAATATTTTTGTTTCTTTAGAGTTTGGCATTTTCTGGAATATTTGTAGCACTTTCTGAAAATGAGGAAGTTTCTTCCAAATACATATTTGTCATTATAAGTTTTTGAAACATTATCCCACACTCATCTTTCCTTTCTCATCGAACTTATTCCCCACTAAGTAAATGAGGGAAGACAAAAACACCCACAGAGTTTTATTCTAAAGACATCTTCACAAAGGATATTTTATGTGTTTGCTCAACTAGCTGAGTACAGCTTTCTCGGCTGATGAAAGATCCCCTAATTGACTTCATTCAAATCACCCCAGGTGGGTGATTAAAGGATTGATTAGGGATTTGTCCCCTGCCTGTCAAGTCTGACTGCAGCTCACTTAGATTAATAGTATATCTCTCCCTGAGCTTGAAATGATAATGCACTGCCTGATTGACTGAAGTGTGCCTGGGTCAAATCAAATAGGACAAACCAATGCTACAGAACATCTCCCTGGATGGCACACAACATTAGCTACTTTTCAATGCACAATATATTTATCTTCCACTGCCCTACAGCTTTCCATGACCACTGAATCAGAGAAAGAAAATCTCTTTACAGGTGCAGAAATGAGAAGGGAGAAAAGAAAATAATCCACAAAAAGATGAGTTTATTCACACTTGCTTACCTTCCAAGAACCAATTCTCCCTAGGGAAGATTTTTCTCTAAACACCTGCTGGGTTTCTGCTCTCCCCATGCAAGTTTGACATCTTTAACTAGCAGTTTCTGTCAGGACCATATGCAAGGTCATAACCTTGCATGCCCTTGTGTTCATCTAAACCTTTCTTGGAATAAAACATCTGAAACTAATGTTGTTCCTTTATTGCCTAGAATCCAAAACAAGATATTGCAACAGCAGGGAAGGTGGGATGCTGGAAGGATTAATCTGAACAGAAAATATCAAATACCTTCTCCCAGGAGGAGATCCCCATCTATCTGATACCTGCCTTATGGGGTGAGGCAATATGATGCCTGCTCCCCAGATGAAAAACTAGTAAATATTCGGAAAAGACCTCTATTAAGTGGTGACAATCAAAGAGTAGAACAAAAATGCTCCGCAACAGGAGACATCTCTGAAGTGAGATTCTGATTTCAGTTGGTGAAAAAATACCAGTGTCATCAAGTGCTGCAGCAGTCCTTATGACTGGTACCATGAGCTCAGTATCAAAGATGACTACACAGATATTTCCAGATTCCAGTGAAACAAAGTCCGCAAAAGCTGAAGAGGTGGATTGAGCGGAGGGCAAGTTGAAAAGGTGGATTGAGCTCAGGGTGTTTGGAAGAGAAAAATTATAAACAGCATCCTAGCATATTCAGAGTGAATTGTAACCAAATCAGAGCTGAGGGCACTCAATTTGCTGGTGGCCAACAGGTGAAGCAAACCTGGACTGAAGCAGTGCTTGCAGAGATAGATGTATGAATGAAGTGCCAGTGCAGCAGCTGGTACTCAAGAGTAGCTGAAGAATGATGACCATTAGAGAAAATCCAGTGCCAAACCTCAGACTTTGAATAATGCTCTTTTTTCTCCACAGAGAACACGTCTGGCTGACCGATCTGTAGAGAGCTACAGCTCATTTTTTCGAGAGATCCCTGTTACAATCCAAGCCATTCCCTGCGCAGCTGAACTGACCTCTCTTGTGCTTGGATCATTGCTCATCTACAGCTCTGGCAAGAGACAAGCTGAGTCCTTTCTCATAGGAATTTCTGAAATACAGCCAGTCACCACTGACCTTTCTATTAAAAACAACATTAAGCTTGGTTCTCAGGCTCAGTACTTCTTGAGAAAGTAATGCAAAGTCCACATTTCTCAGGGAAGTGGCAAAAATTAAAACATGTATTTTAACATTTGTCATTTGAGGATCCATCTCCTGGAGAAGAAAGGTGTTTGAACTACTGTCTTGAGGCCTAGTGCTCAGGTGGTGATTACTGTACAAGTTCTCTAGTATTGTCTCATTACTGAAATATGAAACAAGGCAAAATAAATGACTGCTCTAACAAGTAATGTGACAGCCTACCACAGGACATCTAGCTGGACATTGCAAGTTACCATTTCACAGCGGTAGGCAGTAGAAAACAGCTGCCATCAGAGTGAGCAGGACAAACAGTATCCAGCACTCCTGGATGAGAAAATCCACCCCAACACTCGCCTCATTATAACCCATCCCAATCCATCCTGCCCTGTCCCATCCCACAGAGTAGAATACATAGCATTCTTGGGGAATACCAATGAGTAGGCAGGCTGAGAAATCAAGGCACTCTAAAGAATGAATAATTATTAAGAAGAAGAGTTTTCTTTCCCATCACTCGTTTTCCACTGGACACTTTGCTCTGCTTTCTACAGCAGCCATTCTCTGCACATAGGTTGGCAGAGCACACCTCCACTGCTGGGAGAGGCAATAAAAGACAGAACATTGACTGGGGGTAGGATTTTAATCACTGTAACCAGATCCTGATAATACTTCGGTGCGCGTACAACACTATAAACAACAGAGTGCTTGCAGTATCAGATGTGTCGCAAAATCTCACCTTCCTGAACTAGTCTGTGTTACAAACCTCCATTTTTTTCTACTATTTCTAACATGCTAAAGCCACTGCAAAAGCCTAGGAAGCCTCAAGTATTTCAGAAGTTGAGGAAATACAGTGAAGCTGCTTTTTTTGCAATGAGGGTAAGTTTTATAAACATTGTACTATTTTTGCTTTTAATGCTGACTGCTTTGTTTCAAGCAAGCTGGCAATAAATGTGGTCAAGCAGTTCACACATGACAACTGCTGATCAGCTGAAAGTCTTAAGAACATTAGCTTTAGAAGAGTCCTCCTAACACAAATTGTCTTAATGCCCTGTTAGTCCTAAATTCACAAAAGTCCAGGTAAAACAACTCTCTTTCCATGTGAGGCTATGGTTTTGTCTGTGTTCTAATTAAAACATACTTCTGTACAGTATGGTCTGCTAGTAAAGGCAGATATGAAAAGTAAAATTAGTAATGACTAACAATTGACATCTCCACCTTTCCTCCCAATTAACAAAGTTTCCAGTCATTTGTTCAATCTAGCCTAATGGTAGCAAAACCTAAGACCATTAAGTAACACAGATGAAACAGGGAATCATAATGTGCTGTAGCTTATTAAAAAGCATTTTACATTACCCTAAAAGCTCATAATTTTAATAGGCCTGGAATGTTCTATTAAAAAATTAAATCAAATACCAAATCTTTTATCCTGTGGATTTTATATATAATGCTTGATAATTTATTCAGCTTAAGAATGTCCAGAAACAAAGTCTCTATGGTATCTGAATTATTCTAGGAGCAGGGTTGTTTAGAATGATGGTAATACAATAATAAACAGCTCACAAGGCTGGCAATGTAATGATTTACCTTCTTTTGCAGATGAGGTTTTCTTTCTTGTGGAAGACAAATACTTCCTCTTATATCTGACTAAATTTGTCTTCTCTGTTTACTGATTTATTTTGATTCTTCTTGTTCTTGTTGTATGTTTTTGTTTTAAGGGGGAAGCCACTGGCTGAATCTGAGAGACTGACCTTAGTTTGCTTAATACACCAATTTATTATGCAGCACTTCTGTGTGTCTGTGGTGGCCTTTTGTTTAAACAGCTAAGTTAGAGAGGCTTTTAATGTTAATATTAATTTATCTGCATGGCTTGGATAGTGTCTTAAATTATAATACTACTACATTAAAAATGACATTTTATGAAGAATTTCTATTCCACTTCAATTTTGTTTCTCTTTTACCCAACATTTCCTTCAGGCTGAGAGAGATCTTCAAGCTAAAGGTTAATGCTGACATTTATCGTTCAAAATTTTTGTTTATATTTGCCCATAACCACATAAAACCAAACAAATATCATTTCCATATAAACTTGGTAGCAACAACAATCCTCACCAGCACTTTGTACACAGAAAACAAATGTTTTATTGTTATTACTCAAACAGTGGTGATGATAATGAGTTGAGAAACCTTTTGAGAAGAGGCAGATTGCAGAGCTCTCCCTGCATTATGCAAACTTTGAAAATGCAATTGGGTTACCAAAGATCACTGTAAGTTGTCATACATATTATTTTCCTCTCACAATGATGATGATTACAACATTTTTCATGGACATGATCTTTTATTATGCACTTCTCAAATTCCCTCATATACTCATCAGTTTTAAACTCCAAATCATAACTTTGGTAGTTACCAGTGCCACAGATGTTGAAATACACTTGGCCACATAGAAGACGACAGCCTGAAACCATTCTCCATCAGATTAAGATTCATTTACACTATGCTTGGTTTATTTTCTGTTTCCTGTTCAAAATCCAGTAAATACAACAGCCTATTTCTTTTTTTTAAATCATCTGTTACCTTAACACTTTGACTTTCAGTAATCAGACCCTTATTATGACCCTTGTGTACATATTAGAATAAGAGGCTTTATTACCAGATTAGTATTTTGTCCTTCTTCAGTCTGCAAATATGCAGAGGATTTGATTCAGAGTCCTCTAAATTGAACAGGCATGCCAAAAACTCACTTATCTCATCAGGATTAGCCTCCCTTTACATTTAAGCACAATAAAGAAAATCATAGAATCACTGGAACAGTAAAGATCCAGTCCACCTTCCACTAGACCAGGTTGCTCAAAGCCCCATCC
This sequence comes from Coracias cyanogaster, assembly GCA_033124195.1. Taxonomy (NCBI): domain Eukaryota; kingdom Metazoa; phylum Chordata; class Aves; order Coraciiformes; family Coraciidae; genus Coracias; species Coracias cyanogaster. Next base: position 12,993 of record JAVSBS010003730.1, on the reverse strand, counting down.
AAGCTGGCCTTGAACATGTCCAGGGAGGGGGCATCCACAACTTTGCTGGGCAACCTGTTCCAGCATCTCACCACTTCCACAATGAAGAACTTCTTCCTTATATCTTATTTAAATCTACCCTCTTTCAGTTTCAAGCCTCCTGTCCTATCACTACATGCCCTTGTAAAAAGTCCCTCTGAAGCTTTCTTACAGGCCTCCTTTAAGTACAGTAAGGTAGCTATAAGGTCTCCCTGGACCTTTTGCTTCTCCAGGCTGAAAAACCCCAACACTCACAGCCTGAAAAGAAATTACTGTATTTTTTATGGTTAGCTTAGGTCCAACTTTTTTTTTTTTGTGGTAAATATGATTAATTAGATCACTTCTGGCAAGATTAAGAAAAAACTTGCTGAGAAGCAAGTCTCATTCATAAAGCAGTCACTTTTACACAGTGTCCAGCTGTTGAATGTGGTTGGATCTGCTCAGTCCAATACATGGCTTCAGTCAGTCATGGGTTTCCCAGTGGCGATACCAATCACAGAGTTGGAAGGAAACAGCAAAAGGTGAGAAGAGGATGTATCATTTCCCCTGTTTTTTCTGCTACACTTCTTTCTTTTCTCTTGCTCATTTTGGCTATAGTGCTTGGATTGACTGTTGTTCTGCTGTGACAAGGGGAAGCCAAACAGGGAAATACCATCCCTAGCTACTCCTCCCAACCACTCCACACTGTCCGCAGTCACTCATGTCAACATACAATAGGATTCAGATAACTATACTGGGCACTGGACCTGGAGAATCCCTTTTCTATTTCCTGCTGCCCCACCTGGACCCACCATGGTTGCACTTCTGGAGCTGCTCCAGGCACTGCACTTACAGTGTTTGCAGCCCTCTCCCCTTTTCATCAGTTTCAATACAAGCCCCATTCCCAGACCTGACATCTGAGTGGTCACATGGCAGGCCCCAAAGGGCCCTGACAGCTCATTCATGCCTAGACTTTGCTTCCAGGTCACTGTTTGTCCCAGGGAGCTTGGAAGCCCCACCACCTCGAGTAGCCAGCAGCTATGGTACAGCCAGGAGCTGCCACAGAGTGAGAACCATCTCCAGCACAACAGGCAGAGCCACCCTCCCAGCTGACTCTCCATGGGCACAGGTACTCCGGGCAGCAATGGGATGGGCTACACCGGACTGTGATGGAGCAGAAAAGACAAGCCTGAACACAGATGAGAAAATCACGAAGAAGTAAGATGAGAAAAAGTTTTCACAGAAAAAGAGGAGAAAAAGTCTTCACAGAAATAAGCACTGCTTGTTACACAACAGTGTTGTACACAGAGATTTTTCCATACACAGAAAAAAAAAGCAGATAGCTAGATGACAATACTGCTCTGCTGTTAGTCCGTGTCAGTGGAAGATAGGTGTGGCTGTGCTGCGCCCGTTCACTTCTGCTGAATGCAAAATGCCATGATCTTTGTTTTAGAGAAGAATTTCCAAGATCCAAAGCAAAGAAAATGAAACCAAAACTGGAATCAGATTTATCATCTGCATGGATTCCCACCTGTACCTGATGCCGGTGTCTTGCTTCTGTTCAACAAATGGTCCCAACTGTACACTTGCAATCTGCATGCAGCTGGAGTCAGCTCCTTCTCCTGCAGATGCACCCTGCTCTCCAGCCACCCACCCTTTAACTGCCTCTACTTGGTCACTTGCTCTGGATTTCTTTAAGTGGAAAATGTTTTCATGTTTTATATAACAGCTATGTTACTCTCTTTCTCTGAGGAATTTTTGTTGTTTCCTTTCTAACAACTATCTATCAAATGTCTCTCCCTTCAGTGAAATACAGGGAATTCATCTGCATATGCAGAAAGAATCAGCCAAGGAAGGGCAGCTTAAATATGTACAGCTATTTGCTGAATTTTTCAAAACCACACGATAATAACTTTGAATCCCAAAAATGTGTAGTGGGTACATGATACAAAACTGACTGCACTGGAGAATCAGCAAGGTCAGGCACAAGTTTAAAACATGACAGCTTGGAAAATATGAAGCTGCCATTACAGTAGGGAAGAATTATAGGTGTTGGGTGTCATCCATTCAGAGAGTTGAATATTTTAAAAATACCTTTAGCAAGACAACTATAACAAACTAAATGAGTCTGCCTTCCATTACTGGCTAATTTGCCCTTTGTGCTTCTCTAGAGTGAAGCATCCCACTACTTAGAGATTACAAGTCACTGGAAGAAGGGTAATTCAAAAAGTAAACAAGACTCCCACTACAATGGTTTATTTCCATAGTGATATGCAGAGCCACCTAGTAAGAGGCAGAGTCTGTCCAAGCAATAGCACCAGTACTTAGGTTTATTAATTACCTTACCTCCCTAGCAGTCTCAAATCATTTTGGAAACCTCATCTAGCCTGTTCAGGTTGATCACCACCCTTATTTTTTTACGTAAAGGAGTGGCAGCATTTAACACATGTAATTTCATTAAGTATTCTTTACATTTTTTCTTTTAAAGGAAGAAAAAACTTCCTTTAAAAAATACAAGTCCTTTTATCAACACTTGCCTTATAAATAGGTTGGTGTTTTTTTCAAAAAGTTCTATATGGGAGCGTAAGGTTTCAGCAGAGAAGCCAAAGGACGCAACCCCACCCTCTGAAATAAGGAGAGCACAAAGGAGACTGAAGTGCCAAGACACCTTATGAATGCACAATTTCAATTCATGTTTCAAACTTGCAAACCTTGTTGGAAAACCATCAGCCTGTTGCGGAACCTCAGAGGCAATGGTTAGCTGGGTAAAACACATTTTACTTCTGAATCTTTTGTACTCCATAGGGTATGAAGAATTCGGGTGAATCACTCCATACTAGTCACATACGATACATTTTGATTCATGACAAAGCAGCAGACATGAAGAGTTTTTAAGATGAAACTTTAGAAAAATGTCAGATCTGACAAAAGGAAAGATCATACAGTGCTTTTATTTCACTTTGTTTATAGCTCTATTAGGTTAAAGAAATGTAATATTACTTCTGAAGCTGCAATTACTGTTAGCAACATATTTTGACCCATGATAAGCACCTGAGTGTTTATGTGTGTCTATATGTATATGTATATGCGATACATTTGTATTATTAGCCTGAATTAATGCCTTATGATACATATTACTTAGAAGCTTTGTTTTCAAAATGGTGGGTGCCACAAAAACAACTACAAAGTATAGCCTCCAGCAGCAAGCTGGTACTTTGACTAAACTATTCACTTCATTATTCTGATCTTCTCAGAACACAGAAAAATCATATGGCTTACTTCATTCATCTGCAACAACTTATTTTGCATTTGTGCAAGCTCTCTGAAGCACAGACTGACTTTGTTACCTGTTTATACAGTGCTTAACACAATCTTTGTCAGGAGCTCCTATATGTTATTATTGTACATAGCATGTACAGGCATGTAAAACATCCATTTATTTGTGGTCACGTTTAGGCATACATTTACACTTCCCTGTAGGTCTTGATGAACCCTGACCAAGGCTAAACTGAAATTAAGGAAAACCATTCCCATGTAGACATCCACCATTCAGATTAGGCCTACACCTATTCTGGTAGGTCTAATATCCCTGTGGAGTTTTATTTGTCTTCTCAAACAGATTTGCAAAATAAAAAGACAGTCTCCTGAACAGTAGTTTGAATACTTTTTTTCTTGGAAATATTATCCCTCTGAGACCTGGATGGACCCTGCAGCTTCTGTCTTATGAGAAGAAAAAGAACAGCTTTCACTGAAATCAAACTAACATATGCAGTTTTGGTTTCCAGATGAAGACCAACAACTTTTATGGTTCAAGGAAACCCCAGTGGATGTTAATGAGATCAGATGTAGAAATGTAGCCTTCCATAACTAGGTAGTTTTGGAGAGCAGAATTTAAAAATCAGAGGGGCCCCCTGCAATCCAAGTAATGCAGAAAGAAGAGTGGGGGGTTACCCTGCCCTGTCAGAAGATCCACAAAGAACTGCAGAAACTGCATTGTTCAGTTCCTAAAAGCTTCAACACACCCTGAGCACCTATAAAGTGATATATTCTCATGCAAGAAGGAACAGGAAGAAGGAAGTCTTCTAAATGAGAAGGATGAAGTGTGTGATAGGAAGAAACTGGACTTTCCCCAGCCTTGACAATAACTGTATCACACAGGACCAAAGAGTGAAGCATGAGAAATATAAGCACCATGTCACCATTTTGCCACTGATGCTTTCCCTTTCAGTGAGGAGAATTTCTCAGTTCCTCCTCCAGGCTGAAGGCAAATGGCAAACTTTAAATTTAGACCTGTCTATAAAGCTAATTGTTTTGTTTTGGAAAAAAAAGCTGTGCATTTCTGCAAACCCAGGAGATGCTAAGGGATGAGTTACACTAATATTCTCTCCTCTGGTCCTCTCCTCGCTGCTACAAGTGAACTGTTGTTAGAGCACATTCAGAAAGACATTGTATGTAGTAACACACTCGGTAATCACTGTTTTCCTTACATTTTAAGAAAATGTTACAGTATAATTCTTGCCTAGTGACTTCTGCTAACAGAGATGAAAACAAAAGCAGATGTGTTCACCAGACCACAAGACTATTATTCAAGCTATAATTTCTTCAGACAGGAATCTCTGAGACAAGGATGTAGTCTTTACTACTGACTTTAATTTCTAGTATAAGTGTGAGCAGAAAAAGAAAACATCAGTAATAGCATGAAAGCAGAATATGCAGCTGTATGTGTTCTCTGAAGGTTTCCTTTGGCATTTCAATTGGGCAACTTCATGGCAAAGCTGCATCTTTTGTGTAGCTGTCATTTGTCTTTCAACTCCTATGTGTCTGTGGTTCTTTGCAACTACATGCTCCATCAGGCAACTGGCATTTATGGAAGAACACCTTTCACTTTGAGACAAACTACAGGAAAACTACAGAAGAGTTTTTAGCCCATGAATGCTCTGAATCAATCAGGGGATCGAATGCACCCTCAGTAAATTCGCAGATGACACAAAATTAAGCACAAGTGTCGATCTGCTTGAGGGTAGGAAGGCTCTGCAGT
>JAVSBS010003729.1:0-17154 GCA_033124195.1 Coracias cyanogaster | reverse complement strand
AAGTTGTTAAACAAGTCACACACAGAGTTATGTACAGTTGTAGGGGTTAACCTACAATCAAATGTTGCCTTTCTGCGGATTATAGTAAATTTGGGTACTTTTGCAAAGATCCCGGGGGTTGTGAGTACTCATGTCTCCCTTTGTCAGCTTATTCCAAACAGTTGCTTCCTTCATCAGTCTTAGGTAGCAGCTGGTGGTTCCCTTTCTTGGCTTTACCAGCAAGACGGCCACAGTCTGGCCTTAGAGACCTCCCCAGCTCAGGGGAAGATACCAAGACTCAAGCCACTGAGATCGTGGAGAGCTCCCATGGGCCTTACTTGGCGTCAGGGTCGTAAGATGATAGACTTCGGTCAGTTCTTTTTCTACTGTTGGTCTTGTCGGTCCCTTCCCCAGTGGAACAGAGGTCTTTGATTGGCCTGTGTCCAGAGTATTCAGGAGCTATAGATGTAGTTGGAGGGGCCCAGCCGTCTTACTGACTTGGTCTCTGGGGGGGTGTGGAGTAATTGTCTTGGTTCCAGGTGGAGGCATGAGGTCAAAATGCTCCAGCCACCAGGATTTGCCAAACTTTCCAACCTTTTGTATGGTGAAACTAAGTAACAATTGGTACTGTTTTTGCCATGGGACCTAAAGCGAGCCCTGTGACAAAGCAGCCCAGGGCAGGGGGAATCTGTACCACCACACTCTGTTCTGGGAGGACAGCTGTGAGGGCAGTGCTCTCAGCCTTTCCTGCACTGGTTCCAGCCAAAGATCAAGATCCAGGCTACAGGGAGCAACCCTGAGTGCCTGGAGCCTGTCTGGATTTGCCCCACTAAACTGTCCAGCTGGACACCTCCCAGGTACAGGAGCTTTCAGGGAGTACTCCTGTCTTTTATTTTTTCCCAGGGCTTATGTGGAGCTGAATCGCTCAGCTTTCTTGGAGCCAGACGGATTACCTAAACCACGGAAATCAGTGTTTGTCAGCCAGAAGCTAACAGTGTCAGTTGGGGAGATTGTAAATGGTGGGCCCTTGCCCTCAGTGCCTCACCACGTGCCTGTGTCCAGCTTCAATGAACAGAACAAGTATACCGGTGGGAGCACCTCTGTGGACCAAGCTAGTAGTAGCCAAAAATCCAGCATGGAAGCAACAGGTAAGAGTAAACATGCATTTTAGGTACGGCTCAGGAATGTACTGCTATGTTAGCTCTGAGAGTAGATTTATTTCACAAAGCAGGAGCTCTTCTTGGCTCATATGGGTTGAAATCATGTGGAAATTTTGACTAACAAAAGCATGTTTTGATTTTAACGTACTTGTGTATCTGTAAGAGCTAGGAAGCAACCTGATTAATAGAATGTATTTCCCAATACAGGAAATGCACTAACAGCAATGAGCATTATTTTTGCCAACATTGTTGAAATTTGGCTACTTCAGCCAGCCAGCTTCCTCTTTCAGTTTGCAGATTTTATACTTCAGCTGTGTTCCCACTGTGTGTATAATCATCAAAACTTGTTTTTCAAGTTAGCTGACTGTAGGCTTTTTTGTCCTTGTCGAGAGTACAGATGTTTTGCATTTATTCAAGAGGTTTGTAGGTGCTAGATGTCCTTGACTTAAAACTTGTTTTATTGAGAATGTATGTAGTTGGTATTGGAGGTAAGGTGCAATTCAGTTTTTGAATGTTTTATACAAAATATTCATAAATATATGAGTTTCTATGATAGAATTAAATTTCTAAATTTAAGGCAGCAAGTTTCTGTTTTGGACTTGTTTTCTGACCTGATGAGATTTATCAGATAAGATAGCTTTTGAAGATAAGAAGAGTTTTGCTTCTATTTGTGCCTGACCTGGGTTCCTTAATTTTTCTCTCCCTCTCTCCCAAGAAGGAAAAGTGGAAAGCAAAGGTGTGGATTCAGATGCTGCAGCAGTAAGAGTCCAGCCCCCAGCTCATCTTCTGCCCTCGCTGTCACCTCGCCAGCTTGTGCCAGCACTGCCTTCTGCGCAGGCAACCTCCCAACCGGTTGTGCAGCCTGAGTCTCTCTCTTCAAAGCTTCAGCCTCTTTACACAGACACAGTAAGGAAATTTAAGCCAATTGTGCAGTATTTGGGAAAGATCTGTGAAATAGAATAAAGGGCAATTGAGTTCTTAGGTTGTGTTAGTTTTCCAGAATCTGCATGAGTTATGTAAAGTCAAGAGGAGACACTCCCTGCTTCAGAGCTTTGGATGCTTTCAGAAGTTGTTTCCTTGGACTATTCTGAAAAGAGAAAGTCTTGAGTGATTTCAGATACAAGCCTGAAATGTCAGTGCTTGCACCAGCTCCTTCATGGGATAAACAATCCTGTCTGTTTAGCATTTATCTGAGAAACTTGTAAGGAGAGAGTCAGAAAGGGATAGTGGAAGGTGATTGTCTTTGACTTAGTAGGTAAACTTTGCTGTAATCAGTAATATATGCCATTAAGAACAGCTCAATATTTCAAATGAGCTATGACCAAGTTTCTTCTTGTGGATATATGGCTATTGATGGTGGGTCTTGTATGTAGTTGTGTATCTGTGTATCTATGCTGCTCCTCTTTTTCTCCTTCCCACCCATGTTTAGGTATGTACTAACACGGAACCCATCTGGGAGTGTCTCATTGCTGCCATATTCTACCAAAATGTGGCCTCATTTTGTAGGGATTAGACCTGGTCATTTGGAATTAAATGAACTAGAATGAGAGAAGCTCACAAGTAAGAAGTTAGGAATCTCTTTCAAAATTCACTTTCCTTAGCTATTATTTCCTAACTTGACTTGCCCATATTTAATACAGAAAGCTGCTTTTATTTCTGGGCTATGATTGATCTTTTAGATGGTCTAAAATTTCCAGTCTGTTGTGTTTGTTAGCTTAGTTTGTAAGTAGAAATACAGATGCTGTGGCTAACTTCAGTCAGTTCAACAAGGCTGAAAAGCCTCACTTGCGGTTCCCACCTGTGCTCAGGCCATCCTGAGCAGGACCTGCATCCTGCTTCAGCTGCTTCCTCTGCTGTGTTGTAGGACATCACTGAAGTGGTGGATGAGCTTGTGCATGAGGTCATCGAAGGAGAGTGCAGAGAAGTTGGCAGAGCAGGAGTGGCTTACGTGACTGCAGCCATCTGGTAAAGAGCTTTTAACTGTTGGTGCTCCTGGAGTCTGTCATCAAAGCTGCAATTTGCCATAGCAGCACCATATGTGAAGGTGATAAGCAAGGCAAGGTCTGTAGCAGAGCTAGTCTTACTGCTATGGTTGAGGGAAAAGCAGACTGTTCTCTCTGCCCCTTCTCTGTGACACACCAGCTAGCCTAATGGAAGGCAAACCTCTACAAACCTTGCCTTGTGTGATACTCACACCACTGCTACAAGAAATGTATGTCGTGGAAGGGAATGTGCCTGAAATGGGACAAGAGGAGTAAGCCTGGATCTGGCCGCTTGTCTGCTTCGAATAATGCTTCCTCTTCAAGGCAGTTGATAGAGTCATAGGTGTGGGTTTGTGGCCAAACAGTGTTAACACACTGATGTTTTGGTTATTGCTGACCAGCACAGGGTCAAGGCCTTCCTTGTTTCCCACTTTGCACCCCTGTGAATAGGCTGGGACTACGTGATAAACTGGGAGGGGACACAGGCAGGGCAGCTGACTCTGACTGGAGTTCATGCCTTGTGGTGTCATGATCAGCATTAAAACTGGGTTGCAGAAAGAAGAAGGTGGGTTTTTCTGGCTGCCAGCATGGCTGTGGATTGGAGACTGGGCATTGGTGTGCCTGTGGGAGGTAGTGACTGACTGCCTGTGCTTTAATTGGTGAGGGTGGTCGGTTTTTGCCCTTCACCTCTTACAGTGTATTTATCTCTATCCACAAGTTTTCTTGCTCTCGTTTTTTCTATTTGCTTCCCTGTCCCGGTGTGGGGAGGGGAGTGAGCCAGTGGCACTGTGGGTGCTTGGCTGGTGGCTGGAGTCAGCCCACCACAATGGAGCAAGGGTGTGCTTAAGAAAAGCATAGACATGGGGTTTTGGATGGAAACTTTGTGGCTTTGAAAAGAGAATTGCTATTTCTGCACAGCACCTCGGAGGCCACTGTGGAGGAACTCGTGACTGAAGTAATGGCGGAGATCCTCAGAGAAGCAGCTGGAAGAGTGTTTAGTGCAGAACGGGAGCGTGTCAGAGAGGAGAGGCGCAGAGTGGAGGAAGAGAGGTGAGTCACTGCTTTTTCTGAGGGCCAAGGTGGGCTCTATACACCTGTGGGCAATGTAACGACTGCTGATGCCAACCCAAGTCCTTGCACATGTGCACAGGCCTTGTGTCTTTCTGGCACACTGACAGCACTGTTTGTCTCACCATGAACAGCCTTGGGACCATGTGGACAGACTGTCCCTTCTGTGTCCTTGGGTGATCTGCTAGTTTGTATTTTGGTGACCTCACAGAGCCACTGTGAAAATGGTGGGTGGGAATTTTGGGAACTTGTATTCACCTGAAGCTTCCAGAGAGGGAGATGCATCCCAAAATCCTGCTGTATGCAGGGTACTTCTCCTTCTTAGTGAGCTACTTGTCTATAACTTACTGGGGTAAGACTAAAATAACCCCATTGTTGTCTGTGTTTTTGAGGGAAACCTGGCTCCATGCTAAGCTGTTTATCTTTAGAGAGAGAAACCAGCTAGCAGGAGCTCAATTTTTAGGCAAATGAACAGTCTGACACTGCATGTAGTGCTTGTGTAACTAAGTGGCAGGTTTGCCAGGGTAAATCTTCTCACTTGTGTGAATCTTTTCTCTGTCCTTCCAGGCAAAAGCAGGAAAGAGAGCAGTTAATAAAGCAGTTGAGCCAGTTGGTGGGTACAGATTTACTGGAAGAAGTAATAAAGGAGAGTGTTCAAGAAGTTTCAGCCAATGAGTTGAAGTACGTACAACATACCATAAGCTCTGCTTTGCTCTAGGGTGCTTTTCTAAGGGTAAGAGTTCGTCAGGGAGCTGTGGGCTTCTTGCTTGGCCTTTTCTGGGATCATCTTCAATAAGATACTTTAAAGAGAGGGTGGATGTACCTGGTCATACAGAGCAGCCATGCTGTGTCTTGTAGGAGTGTCCCTCCAGAGCAGAGGGGATAGAGGTTTTGCCTGAGACAAGGCTGCCCTGTGGGCTTATTTTCCTTCTGACTCCCTTATGGCTGTGGGCTCTCTTGTAGACCCTTCTGTGGAAATCTGGATCAGTGTAAAACTGGAATGACTTCTAATTGCTTACAGGCCTTATTTAGAAGGGCCACAGAGTACAAGTATGGAAAACCCCTCTGCTTTGCTAAATGTCTTCCCTGTGTGCACCTCAGCTAATTGTGTTGGCATTTGCTGCAGCATCTACCTCACTAGAGGTCTTGGTTTGTTTCATTTTTAACTAGGTGTGCCTTAGAAAGAGACCAGCAAGCCCGTATTGCCCGGTGTTCAGAAGAAGTCTGTGGTCACGTCATGGATCACTTTCTGGAGGATGAGATTTTCCAGATTGCTAAGGAAACCATGCAGGAGCTACAGTGTTTCTGCAAGTACTTGCAACGGTGGGTTGCCATTCTGTGACACAACCGCTTCTCTTGGGAGCATTGGCATGGGGCAGTGAATAGTTTGAGCTTCAGCTGTCTGGCTGCATTTTTTTTTTTTTGCTGCTGTCTTGTCTCCACTCTAAGGGTAGACTTACAGTCTTATTACCAGCCTCTAACAAGTTACTTGGCCCTATGTGGGCAGAGGAGCACACCTCATCAGTGTCAGGTAATGAACTCGGAAGGAGATTTTGGCTTCCTTCTATCTAGAAACTTGTAATAATTTCTCCTTGGATTCATCTGTTGGACACTTGTTTTTCCGGGTATATGCCAAGTGTTCAGTGGCTGTTGTGTTGCTCCAGGGCAGGTTCATTTCTCCCTGTGCTCTGCTGTCCCAGTGCAATCAAGTTGAGGTATGTTTCAGGTGGCATTTCTCCCTGCTGAAGAGCAAGCCTCATGCCAGTCTCTTTACTGTGGAGCACCTTCCCTTTCAGAGTTCTTTCTGTCTTAGAACTGAGTTTGTGTGTCTCTTCAGGGCATGTGTAAATCGCCCTCAGTGTGATAGGGGAGGTTAAAGAGGAGCCTAAAGATGCATGAAGCAAATGTATGTGCAGAAGTTGAGAAAACTGAATGATGCAGAAATGTTTTTCTATAAGCTCTGAAAATACCTGAGGAAATGCAATAGAAGATTTCAATTCATAATTCTTGTGTTACAAAATTGTTGGGCTGTACATAGAATGGTTTGGGTTGGAAGGGACCTTAAAGATCATATAGTTCCACCCCCTTGCCATGTGCCTCGCACCTCCCACTAGACCAGGTTCTGCAAGGCCCCATCCAACCTCGTCTGGAACACCTCCAGTGATGGAGCATCTACACTTCCCTGGGCAACCTGTTCTAGTGTCTCATCACCCTCATAGTGAACTTCTTCCTTACATCTCATCTAAATCTACCCTTTTCCAGTTTGAAGTCATTACACCTCATCCTGTCACTACAAGCCCTTGTACTCCCTCCCCAGCTTTCTTGTAGGCCTCTTTCAGATACTGGAAGGCTGCAATAAGGTCTCCCTGGAGCCTTCTCTTCTCCAGGCTAGACAACCCAAAGTCTCAGCCTGTCCTCATAGGAGAGGTATTCCAGCCCTCTGATCATCTTTGTGGTCCTCCTAAGGACCCGGTCCATGCCCTTCTTGTACTGGGTGCTCCAGAGCTGGACACAGTACTCCAGGTGGGGTCTCAAGAGCTGAGCAGAGGGGGAGAATCCCCTCCCTCTACCTGCTGCCCATGCTGCTTTGGATGCAGCTCAGGATGTGGTTGGTTTTCTGGGCTACACTCACACATTGCTGGCTCATATTGAGCTTTTCATCAACCCGCACCCCTAAGTCTTTCTCCTCAGGGCTGCTCTCTTTCCATACTCTGCCCAGCCTGGTTTTATGCTTGGGATTGCCCCAGCCCAGGTGCAGGACCTTGCACTTGGCCTTGTTGAACTTCATGAGGTTGGCATGGGCTCACCTCTTAAGCCTGTCAAGGTCCCTCTCTGATGGATCCCTTGCCTCTGGCATGTCAACCGTACCACATACCTTGGTGTTGTCTGCAAATTTGCTGAGAGTGCCTCAATCCCACTGTCAATGTTGCTGACAAAGATGTTAAACAGGACTGGTCCCGGTACTGATCCCAGTACCAATCCCTGAGAAACACCACTCATCACTGGTCTCCACTTGGGCATCTTTTGAATCATTTGATCACAGAAAAACAGACCAGCATCTAACAATAAAAGCTTTTTTATATGTTCTCCCCTCATTGGTGATTTTGCCTTTTTACATGTTTCTTAAAAACAGAGCAAGAAAAGAGGCATACTTGTCTTACTGCAATAGATGTTGCAAAAGTATTTTCAGTGTGCTTGAGATACCAGAGAAACCTTAGAACTATTTACAGTGATCTGTTATATGTGCTAGGAAGAAAGATGCTGAAAATGGGGGAGGAAAACTCTACTTGAACTCTTGCACAGCTAGGACAGTGGGGCAAGGAAGAGCGACCATCCTTCTTCCCTCCCATAATGTCTGGCCACCAAGAGCAAGTGCAGCTCACTGAGCAGAAGGCTACTCTCTTTTGTCCGCACTAGTTTTTGAATGGGGTACGAGGCTGGCCCGCTGAGACACCGCGTGGACAGCTGGCAGATCTCATCCTGGGCTTGCTTTGTTTGAGCTGTGTGCAGAAGTACAGCCTCAGCCTGCTGCACCACCCCCACGTACCACCTCAAGCTCACCCATGGGCAGACCATGACTCATGGGGTGTTGGAGAGCCTGATCCAGGCTGAAGAGCAAAGATAAGAAAACCTATTTGGTCTGCAAAGGGTTTATTAATGTGGCCTACTTATCTGATCTCTTCCAAGGTGGAGGGAGGCTGTGGCAGCTCGAACAAAGTTGAAACGTCAAATGAGGGCATTTCCAGCTGCTCCCTGTTTCACAGATCCAAAAAATAAACTGGAAGCACTGTCCCCTAGTGCTGAGTGGCCTATAGCTATGGAGAACTTGTGCAGGAAAATTGTCAACCTGGGGCATGGAGGAAAGCTGGGGATCTCTTGCACAAGGTATGGATGCTTACAGTGATAGCAGTTGGCAATCTGTTTGATTTTTGGAAGGTAAGTTGCAAAGCAGCCCTCTCGGAAACTTCATTGTGAATGTTAATGGTTTGATAAAACTGTTTGTTCTCAAATAGACCCTTTCTGCACAAATACTATTATGAAGTCTGGAAATCTGAAGAAACCTTTCTTCTATTAACGACAACTCTCTAAAGTGTCTGCAGAACTTCTCAGATCTTAGTGAGCATTTTAGATTCTGTCAAAGTACCTGTTTTATGCCAAAAATTACAATCAAGGATCTTTTTGTTTCCAGGTTGAATTCACTGAGAAACAAGACAGTGAATGAAATTAAAGTTCAGCACTTCTATCATCAGTTGTTAAGGTACATTGGCATTTGATCCTTGTTGGCTTTCTAAGCAAATTGTAACAGAAATGCCAGAGACTTCAAAAACATCAGTGAGCAATGGCAAATCCTACTCAAGTTCCCACCTGCAGCCTTGTTTCTGGGAGTATTTTGCAGATAAGGGAAACTGGTAGATAAATTCATGAGAGTATTAAGCCATCTGATCCTGTTGCTGTGGGTGTAACTTGATGTATCTGATGCATATCAGGGGTTATTTTTGTCACTGGGTGGGTGTAGGGGGAGAGGAGTAAATGAGCTGTTATGGGCCTGACTTGTGGCATGAAGGGATTGTTTGAGATGTTTGAAGTGCAGCAGATCTGCCTTTTCATGGTTTGGCATGCGTTTGACTGGCCTGTGTGTTTGTGGGAGCAGTGTGTTGAAGCAGTGTGGAAGTGAAGCCATGCACATATGGTCCCACAGTCCCCAGAGGAAGGCTCATGTAACAGATTTAGCAGCTGCAATTCTTGAAGGTATCCGGTCCATGGTGACGTAGGTGGGCAACAGAACTGAAGAATTAGCTGTAATTTTGGAGTGTTTGAACTGGATAGTAGCTACTTAAAGCATTGGAACTTGTTCAAAGCAAGGAAAACACTCCCCAGGTGGGAATGAGCACTAGACAGGGTCTTTTCACCCACTTCTGTCTCTCTTTAAGTGATTTAGCTTGGAGGCCCCTGGATCTTGTCTCATTAATCACTGAACATATTCCAGTTCAACAAGAACAGGTTTTTTGGAAGGTGCTCTTGGTTTTTCCAAATGGTGATGAATATGTGGAGGATGATCCCAGCAGGTAAGTAAAAGAGTTGTTTGCTGGGTCCATTTCTTGAACAGGGCAGTCAAATAGAAAAAGACAAGTAGTATACAGTCCTTGATGTAGTTGTTTGGTTTTTTTTTCTTTTCTGTACCATGTCAACTTCCCTTTTTGTTGTTTTTATTTGGTTGGGGGTGGTTTTGGTTTTGTTTTCATCCTGAGCACTCTGAAGAATATAATTGTAATTTACTGCAGTGATCTCTATCTTCTGACATTGTTGAACTCCTTTTGCTCCTGCTGAAAACAGAAACCCTTGAGGTGTAGCAGTATGGATTATTTCAGGACACTTAATAGCTATTTAGCAAAATTTGGGCAATATGAAGGTTGGAGTTGTGATACTGTGGTGTCTTAGAGGTGTTGGGCCTAAAAGGCCATTTTTTAAAACAACCCCCAGCCCAAAGCCCACTCCTTGTTTGCTAGGGTACTGGTGGATTGGTTGAAAGCCAAATTTATGGGAGACAAAAGCTGGAAGAAAAACACGTCACATACAGAAGGCAGAATTCAGACACTGACGTTATTTAACTCTCCTGGCATGCAAGGGAGCAGAAGTGTTAAAGTTGGTGTGTGTATAAAGGTAGGTGAGAACAGTTTCATGGTACCTAAAGGTGATAGAAGCAAGATGTGCTCTTTTCTGCTGGATGTTGTGGGGAGGCTTTTCACATTGTGTTCTGTCGGATGGAGGGAGATGATACTGGGAGGGGTGGCGTTGTTGAAAGGTCTGAAAGAAGATGATTTTTTTTTTTTTTCCTCATTTTCAGTCAACTGAGTAAATACCTGCCTAAATACACTGCAATAGTTAGAATCTCAGTTATCTCAATTCCCAATGCCAGATCAGGTGCTGAAGTGCTTCATCCACTGAAAACATCCATGTTTGTCTGTCTTGTAACTTGTCTTAGTATTTGTAGAGCTTCTCATAACAAATGTCAAAGCTGAATGGTAATGATAGTAAACTGCAGGCTTCAGTGTGAAAATAGCTTTGTTTGGCTTTAGCTACATTTCTGTTGTCATCTTTGTAACTTGTGTAGGTGGTACATGGTGCGTTGTCAGACTCTGAGCTTGATACAGCTGAGATGCAAAAAGACTTGCTTGGAACCAGTGGCCTCATTCTTCTCCTGCCCCCTCGAGTTAGGAGTGAAGATGTGGCAGAAGATGATGTTTATTGGCTTTCTGCTTTGCTGCAGCTGAAACAGTTGCTTCAGGTCAAACCTTTCCAGCCAATAGTTCCCCTGGTGGTTCTAGTCCCTGGTCAAAAAGATGAGGCTACAGAGAAAGAAGTTGAAGAAGGTATGTAATTCTTTCTGTGCCTTGAAAAAACAATGTGAATGTTTAGGGCTGACCAAAGTAGAACTGTCTCTCAAATGCAGCATCTAGCAAAGGGAGAGACTGTGAAGTACAAAGCGTTGCTAGAAATCCAGAGGCCTTGAGAACTGATCGATGTGGAAAGAAATGAACTTTCTTTTGGCTTCCAGTTCTTCTTTGCATGCAGTATTTGATCCCAGGAGTCTGCAGAGAAGGATGGAGGAGAGAAGTGATGCTGTGAACATATGCAGAGTATGAGACTTGGTCAGAGTAGGAGATACCCATTTGTTCTTCCTCTGTGTATTTGGTGGCTTTTCTTATTTTTAAGGTTTGATGCTGCAGGACTTGATTTCAGCCCAGCTTATTTCAGACTACATCACTGTTGAGCTCCCAGGTTCTGCCGATGACTTAGAAGGCACCAGAAGGGTAAGAGCAGCAATCTCTTCACAGGAAGAGATAATTGACTGATTTACCATTAATCTCCTAATTACTAATGCCTTATAAGGAATTATTGATTTCTCAGTAGCTTAAATTGCTGCTGAGTCTTGTATAATGGGATTCTTTTTTTCTATTGAAGTTTCTGTAGCATAATTTTTGTTCAAAAAGCTCTTACCATTTTTTTTTTCCACACATCTGTAGTCAGGTGCTCACCTGTTAATAGTAAATCCAACATCAGCCAGAACTATTCTGAAGTGAAAGATTTGTGTCATTTTTCCATTATTCATGACTGTTTTATTTAAGTTAAAATAACCAGTCATGAATAACGGACTAGAGAATGCTGGCATTTGCTACATAAAAGATAGTTTCATCTGTGTAATACTGAAAACTGCCCTGAGACCAGAATATGTGGATTACATAAATCTGTTCTTGTCTGTCCCATGTGTGTTGACTAGCAGGGTCCAGCTGCTGCCTAACAGCTGAGTGCTAGTGGTGGGTAAGCCTTTGTACCCTTAAGTTTCCAGTCATAAAATGCAAAGGACTCTTTGTAGCTCTTCTGGCTGCTGTGAGATCACCCAGTATTATACCATGGTGGTGGATGAGACTTGATGCCTCTGTCCTCTCACATACACAAAAAAATATTGTATGTATCTCCCTCTGACCCTTCCAGACATCAGCTTTTCCACTTGTCCTTCAATTTGCTGCGTGCTTGGCAGTAGTAGCCTGGAGACTAATTAAAATCCCATGATGGAGAATGATACTTATGAGTCTAAAACAGTTTTTCCTGTGAGTCACAGTGAGGTGGTTTGGAAAGGTGGGAGAGGCCAAGAGCAGCCAGGTTGACTCAGACCAAAAGCTTCAGCCCTGTAGTCCCTTCTCAATGTGTCTGAAAAAAGGGGCCTAAGAAAAGAGGTGAGAACAAGACAAGCGCAGAGTTCCTTGTCTTGTATTATTCTCCCTCCCCAGACCCTCACAGCTTAGATCTCTTTGAAGTTCAGATCTGCCAGGATCAGATGTGGCTTTTCAGGATATAATCATCCTGGGCTAATTTCTGTGAATCTGTCCAGTTTCTCCCAGAGAAGTTTCTGGCATCCCCTGTGTCCTGCAGCAGGGAATTCCCCTGCACCTGGTGTGAACAGCCTCTGTCTGTTCCTGACCCTGCTGCAAGTGAACTTAGTTTGTGCACACTTAGTTGGAGAATTGCTGTTGCAAATACCAGGGTGATGATGGTTGATGTGTTTGTGTTTTGGTACATAGTATTTTGAATACTGTTAGGTCAAACTTAGGGTTGCAGGATTGAGTCCTTTGTGTCCTGATCACATGATCCTTTATGTTAGATCCTGGGCTCTAATCCTCTGGGTTAGATGAGTGGACAGTGAAGTGGATTGAGAAGTGACTGAACAGCAGAGCTCAGAGGGCTGTTATCAGTGGTGCAGAGTCTAGTTGGAGGCCTGTAGCTTGTGGTGTTCTCCTGGGGTCAGTGCTGGGTGCAGTTTAACATATTCGTCAATGACCTGGATGAAGGGACAGAGGGGACACCTGGCCATTTTGCCAGAACTGGGAGGAGTAGCTGACACACCAGAGCTGTGCTACCATTCAGAGAGGCCTGGACAGGCTGGAGAGTTGGGTGGAGAGGAACCTCATGAAGTTCAACCAGGGCAAATGTAGAGTCCTGCACCTGGGGAGGAATAACCCCCTGCACCAGTACAGATGAGAGACTGATCTACTGGAAAGCAGCTCTGCAGAGAAGGACTTGGGAGTCCTGGGGGACAACAAGTTGCCCCTGAGCCAGCAATGTGCCCTTGTGACCAAGAAGGCCAATTGTATCCTGGGGTGCAGTAAGAAGAGTGTCCAGCAGGTCAAGGGAGGTTCTCCTGCCCCTCTACTCTGCCCTAGTGAGGCCACCTCTGGAGTCTTGTGTCCAGTTCTGGGCTGCCCAGTTCAAGAGAGACAAGGGACTACTGGAAAGAGTCCAGTGGAGGCTACAAAGATGCTGAGGGGCCTGGAGCACCTCTGTGACAAGGAAAGGCTGAGGACCAGGGGCTGTTTAGCCTGCAGAAGACTCAGAGGGGATTTTCTCAATGCTGATCAATATCTAAAGGGCAGGGGTCAAAAGAATAGGGCCAGACTCTTTTCAGTGGTGACCAGTGACAGGACAAGGGGCAATGGGCACAAACTCCAACCCAGGAGGTTCCATCTGAACAGAAGGAAAAATGTCTTGCCTGTGAGGGTGCCTGAGCCTGGCCCAGGCTGCCTGGAGAGGTTGTGGAGTCTCCTTCTCTGCAGAGATTTCAAACCTGCCTGGGTGCAATTCTGGGCAGTCTGCTCTGGTTGACCCTTTTTTAGCAGAGGGGTTGGACAAGGTTATCTCCAGAGGTCCCTTTCAACCTCTAGCATTTTCTGTGATTGCTGTGGGGCATTTTCTAACCACTCATGTTTTGTGTGTTGTAGATCTCTGCAGCTGTGGCTTGGCTCGTTTCCCAGTGCCCCAGCTCCCTTGAGCTCTGCAGTCAGACCCTTAGGGAGTATGTCGAAGATGGGGTTGATGGTGAATTTGGCAAGCGTTTCTACCATGACTGGAAGGAGAGACGTTTAGCTGGCCTGCCATCTCAGGAGCCTGGGGTCATCACAGAGCTGTACAACAGTGTGCTGCAGTTTCTTTCGGATGTGGCATCCTCAGAGCTCCTTTGTGACTTGTCTTGGCCTGTTACTGAGTTTTCAGAACCTGGAGGTAACAAGCTGTTGCCCCACCTGCAGTGGAACATGCCTGATCACCTGGCCTGGCTGAAGAAGGCTGTGCTGTCCTTCCAGATCCCATACCTAGATCTGCCTCCATTAGGTGGTATGTACTTCATGCTGCAGTGTCCTCTTGGCAGCATGTCATTCTCTCTCTGCCTGCACCCTGGTGAACTGCCAGCCTGGATGGTGGGTAGTTCATCTCTGTCACTATTGCAATCTAATTTGTTGTTTGTTTGGGTTTTTTCTCCACAGCTCCTTGGCGTCCTGTTTGCCGCATGATTTTTCAGTATGTGTCTCAGATTGCTAGTTCTTCCCATACTCAACCATTGATCCAGTCTCAGGTGGAGAATCTGCTGAGCAGAACTTACCAGAAGTGGAAAAACAGGACATCTGGGAACTCTGATGAAGATGGACCTTCTGTCGATGACATCCCTTGGGATGATATCTTGGTAGTCTGCATTGATCATAAACTGAGAGACTGGAAACCACCCAAACTGCCTATTGCTCCAGGTATTGCGTGTCCTTCTACAACATGGATAATACTTCTTGCATAACTGTTTTTAATAACTTGACAGTGGTGCCTTTATACGTGGCAGCAAGTGATATGTAGCAGGGAGGGAGCTATGGTCTTGCTGTGCTTACTAGCCATCATGTGGCACATACAGGACAACCAGGTGATCATGCCCAGTCAGCCCATGGGTTTATGAAAGGCACGTCCTGGTGGACTAACCTGATCTCCTTCTATGACAAGGTAACCTGCTCAGTGGATGAGGGAAAGGCTGTGGATGTGTTGTTTACCTGTACTCTAGTAAAGCCTTTGACACCATTTCCCACAGGATTCCCTGGAGAAACTGCCTGCTTATGGCTTGGATGGGCATACACTTCACTGGGTAAAAACTGGCTGGATGGCTGGGCCCAGAGAGTGGTGGTGAATGGAGTTAAATCCAGTTGGCAGCCAGTCACAAGTGCTGTTCCCCAGCAGTACTGGGGTCTGATCTCTTTAATATTTTTATCAACGATCTGGACCAGGGGATTGAGGAAGCCTCAGTAAGTTTGCAGACGACACCAAGTTGGGTGGATGTGTTGATCTGCTTGAGGTTAGGAGGCTCTACAGAGGGATCTAGACAGGCTGGATCAATGGGCTAAGGCTAATGGGATGAGGTTCAACGAGGCCAAGTGCTGGGTCTCGCACTTGGGGCACAATAACTCCCCACAATGTTCCAGGCTTGGGGAAGAGTGGCTGGAAACTACTCAGAGGAAAAGGACCTGGCGGTGTTAATCAGCAGCCAGCTGAAGATGAGCCAGTGTGTGCCCAGGTGGCCAAGAAGGCCACCAGCATCCTGGCCTGTATCAGCACTAGTGTGGCCAGCAGGACTAGGGCAGGGATCGTCCCTCTGCATTCGACACTGGTAAGGCCGCACCTCAAATCCTGGGTTCAGCTTTTGGCCCCTCACTCCAAGAAGGACATTGAGGGGCTGGCGCATGTCCAGAGAAGGGCAGAAAAGCTGGTGAAGGGTCTAGAGATCAAGTCTTGTGAGGGGTGGCTGAGGCACCTGGGGTTGCTTAGCCTGGAGAAAAGGAGGCTCAGGGGAGACCTTCTCACTTGACAACTCCCTGAAAGTAGGTTGGAGCAAGGTGGGGGTTCGTGTCCTCTCCCAAGGAGCAAGCAATAGGACAAGAGGAAATTGTCTCAGGTTGCACCAGGGGAGGGTTAGGTTGGATGTGAGGAAAAAGTTCTTCTCCAAAAGGGTTGCCAGGGCCTGGCCCAGGCTGCCCAGGACAGTGGTGGAGTCCCCATCCCTGGAGAGGTTTAACAGCCATGTAGATGTGGTGCTGAGGGACATGGTTTGGTGGTGACCTGGCAGTGCTAGGTTGGACGGGTTGGACTTGATGATCTTAAAGGTCTCTTCCAACATAAAGAATTCTGTTATTATCTCTTTGAAGTGTGTATTTAGGATTGGTTATGACTTGAGCTTGTGATTAAAGATTTTTTGTCTCTGTGTAGAGGAACATGGTCAGAGTCTTTCAGCTCTCCTCTCCCAGTAGTAGAGGGTTTACATTCAACAAAAGGCCAAGAGGTAGTCCCTCAGAAGTTGTGTAAGCTCAGGCTGGCTGAGATGACAGGCTGCCACTGTTAATGAGCACTTCCATGGATTAATGAAGTCTGTCTCAGATTCTGTTTGCCTTCAGTTCCAAGTGTGTGGGGTTTTTTTAGTGCCCTGTTTGATTTAACTGCAGGGAGCCTCTTTTAATGAAATAACTACTTAACCCACTGGACTTGGATGCACATTTTTTAAATGAAGGCAATGAAGATAAAGCAGTGTTTTACAGTCTTTCCCAATAGTCTGGTATCTATAGAACAGTAAATCATTTCAAGAAGGCTCCTTTTTACATGCAGATTGGAACTTGAAAGTGAACATATGATTTTTTGTCTTCAAAACAACTTTTCAGTAAAAGAGAAGCTCAGTATTGAAAAGCCAATTTGAAGAAAAATTGCATGTTCAAGTAGCTTTAAGTTAGGGGAAAATCTGTTCTAGTATTAAACATTGGGTTTGGGTTTATTGACAGAGGCCATAAGTGAAGATGGTCAGATTCGTGTGTACTTCTTCAAAGACCATTTAAAGAGCTTCACCCTCCCTTTTTCATGGGAACAAGCCAGACTGCGCACACAGGAGGAGATCCGGCAAGGCCAGGAGAGGTGAGGCAGCTGCAGGCACTGCCTGTGGGGAGTAGTGTTCAGTCATCCTTTGTGCCATCAGAGTATGCTTGCGTACATCTCCTTGAAATGATGTACACCTGTGCTGAAACCAGGTGGTAAAGAGATTTTATTTCCACGGGGTTACTTGGCTCACAAAGAAATGGATTGTTTGGGGCAGGGGGTGCATAAAGTGTTATCTGTGGAGAAATCAGCTTCTGCCAAAGAAAACACTGCTGAGGCTTTGGAGTTGGACTTGCCCTCGAAGTACCCAAAGCATGGAGGAAAAAGTGTGAGGTTGGGGAAGAGCAGCAGGATAAATCATATGCATGATTTATTTCATATTGTGCCCTTTATTTAGTAGTGCCCTCTCCCTTACATTCACCTTCAGTTGCAGCCCAGACCTGACAGCTGAATTACCTGTTATATGATGTGCAGATTTACTTTTTAGTCATTACATGCAAATTTTGCAGCATTTTGAGTTCGAAAGGAGGCTTTGTCCCCAACTTGCAGAAAGACATCAGCAGAGTCCCACTGCTAAGAGAAAATGCTAGAGGTTGAGGGGGGAGGGTGCCTTAGAGATGTGTGGCATTAAAGTGTTTGAGATCTGAAGAGTCTAGCTCAGGGGTCCTCAAACTATGGCCCGTGGGCCGGATGCAGCCCCTGGGGCTCCTCAAACCGGCCCGCGGGTATTTACAGAACTCCCC
>JAVSBS010003728.1:49947-96422 GCA_033124195.1 Coracias cyanogaster | reverse complement strand
ATCGATTCCTTCCCCCCACACCCTGTAACTTAACTCAATAAATGCAGCCTTGTGCTGCAGCACAGGGCTCCTGGAGAAGCCCTGCCAGCAGCAAGCAGGAATAACTAATGTGCTCAGGGGGTCAATTGTTGTACCCCAGAGATCTGTTGATAGCTTGGAAATGATTCCCGGTTTTCTGTGGCAGGTTATTCACTTTCTATTCTGGCTGCACGTTCCTTGGAGTCATAGTCCAGTGCCATTAATTATTTCTGCAGCAACATGCCGCGTTTCGCTATTACACCTGCAACTTCACACTCAAAACATCCACCTTTTCTTGGTGTTTGTTTTTATTAGAGAGTTTCCTCTCTGCTGTTACCTGCTAATAGAGAAGAATACAAACAAAAATCTCACTTTATTAGCAAAATACTGCAGGTTAATGGGAAATCAGAGCAGAGGGAGTAGTTGAAAAACAGGATTTGAAAAATTCTGGGATTTGTTCTTCTACAATGAAAAAACATGTGGGATAGCTTAGAAATCTGACACTTCCACCCTAATTTGGTTTACACTTTCAAGAATTTTTGCTTTGTAAATCTTCCTTTTTACATATGTTATGGTTTCCATCTGTTTTCTCAGATCGCTAAGATGCAGAGAGGACCTCAATCTTTTTATTTGAAAAGCTCTCTTTAACGGAGATGTCTGAACAAATTCTGTCAAGTATTGTGCAGAATCGTAGTGTGAGGCAAAAGAAAACTGAAACTTTGATTATCGCTGGTAATTGGCAATCGTAACTCAGAATCTGAATCTAACGTACACTCTTGAAAAGCTTCCCTTCATCTTGCCTTCCTCTTAGCAGAAATAAGGCTCTTATTTGGACCACGGGCTAAATACAGTATCTTTGATTCGTAATAACTTTGTGTGTGTATATGTATTTTTACTGATACATAGACAAGGCTGTAAAATAATCTACTTCTCCGAGGGACATCTTTAATGCTGTGGGAACTTCATGGGAAGCCAGCATTGTCAAAATGAGTCACTCTTTCTAGATGATGTGCCTGCCCGTCTCATGGGTAGACGTTAGTTCATTGCTGCTGTTGGACGCCTCTGAGGCAGACATCGGAGCCAGCTTATTTCTGTTGCACAGCGAGAAGGAAAATGGAATGTTAGATTCCAACCCCTGTCCATGTGTGTCGCACCTGAAAAGCTCAAGCGTCTCTCTCGCTCTGCCTGGCTTTATAGCTGCTGGTTCTTTGATAGCTGTTTTAGTGGGTGTTGTTGATGACATACCTTCTGTGTCATCTCCTGTAGAGTTTCCTCTAATGGGGCAAAGAAATGTGGAAATTACCAAACGACTTGAATTCACTAAGTACCGAATGTAAATCACTTTTGTAGTAAGTAGCTGCGAAGTTTTTTCCTAAGGTTCATAAACTCCTTTAAGGAAAGTATTAATGAGAGTGATTCAGAATAGCCTCATCTCACTGAAATCAATGCTTTAAAGTAAAATAGATTGGTGAGGGCATTGGGGTTGTTTTGTATTTAGTCAGTTATGGTTGGGAGCTTTTTTAGAGTGAAATATATAGAAATAATTAGTTGTAAATGTATGTCTGTTGCTGGTTTATTCTGCGCTGTATATTCTTGCACAGCTGAACTTGAGTTGCCAGGCAAACAACCCTTCACTTATAATTTGGTATCAGAAATAGGGAGGAAAAAGCTGCATTAAAATGAAGAGCACGGGAACGCACTTTTTGCAGCTATTACACATCATAAAGGAAGGATAAAACTTGCTGTTTCCTAGTAATCTTGCGTAACACTTTGTTTCATAATATTACTTCAAGTATGTATTAATTGTTGCTATTTTAGTCTTCGCAGAATAGGCCTGTTCTGTGCTTGTGTTCCAGATGGTGCCTAAAGGTGGGAACTTCCAGAGAAGTAGCTGAAGGGAGTGTTGGGAGCAGCCTGAGCAAGGAGGAAATACCAAGCGTGGAGTTCTCAGTCATTGCGGGGAGGATGGAGGACTGAACAACTTAAAATCTGAAACACCTTGTATTGACCTGTGTATTTAATAATAAGTCGTGGCCAGGGAACGTCACAGCTAAAGTTTCTTGAGATAATTCAACGTCTTTGTGTGTTATCTGCTAATTTTTCTTTCCCAGATGTGCGGTGAGGGTGGCAGAGCCGCAAGGTGAAGCAGTGGGTCTGTCTGTTGTGGGAGCTGACTGAAGACACTTGCATGCCAGCACGCTGCTTCGGTACAGACTGAGCACTTCATGCTGCCTTAAGCAAGTGCCCGCTGTTAATTACCAGATTCTCCAATGATTCCTCTTTAAAAGGGTCATCCCGAACCGAAATGTTCGGTCAGCTGTTAAAACAGGGCAACAGAAAAGATGTGTGCGTTGGTGATAGGATGAGAAGGCGATCTTGCTTCTGTTAATGTGCTCTAAGAACCTGAAAATATTTAATCTCCGTCAGGAGGATGTTGTGAACGAGGAGCTGGTGGTAGCAGTGCGGTGCTCTCCCAGTCTAGGCAGGTTGCTTGTCTCCTCTTGTTTCTCCCCAGATTTCTGCTCTAATGGCAAAGAAAACTCCTGAAGGTCAGTGAGTGTGTGTAACCCGATTGCCACGTGCAGTGTGATGATAGTTGTGTCTGTGTGGTTGATGCTACCGGGTAGGATTTAAAGTTACTTGCAAGAGCAGGCACAGCAATAGTGTCGCAATAGTGAAGACTCCTTGGGAGACAATTCAGAGGAAGAATCGTTCTGGAGAGGCTCTGTAGGACCGGAGGAAAGCAAAGTCAATCCATCGTTTGTCGTGTGATGCCTCCAAGAAGAGAGAAGAGTGAGCACTCTTGTTGGGCTGCTTCTGTCACACGTTTTGGGGATTATTTTGGTTTTATTCCTTTCTGGCATCTAAGAAGAGCTGAGAGACTAGTTTCTTATCCGAACGCATTTTTCGTATTTGTTTCTGTATATTAACTTTGGTTGCAGGTACATTTAGTGTGCCCTTATATACGCTGCTTTGGTTTTAATAGTGGAACATTCAAGTAATCTGTGGGGTCTATTTATTTATTTATTAATGGAAGGGTAGATCTGGAAACAGAGACTACTCCTGAAAGAAGCTGCTATCTTAGGTTTTTCTGGACCTTCCAAGCAGATTGTATTTTCTTTATCAGCACAGCAAAAGAGGCAGTGGAGACAATTTGGATAAGTACAGTAGGGAGAAACTTGAGGTTATGACGATTGCAATACACAGCGTGCAAGTGGAAAGAGAGGCTTGGAACGAAACTCGGTGTAATCAGGGAAGGATCTCAGTTTATAGCGTTTGTTTTTCAGGAGGTGAGAAAGAAGCTGGGGCAGAGCAGTTTCTTTCCTATATCAGGTAGTTGTCATTACCACACACGTTAGTTGTGGTAGAGGGGCTACAGGTACCTGCATTTTCCCCATCCTGACGTGTATTGCTGGTGTCAGGAGCGTTTTAAAACCTGAATCAAGAATACTGGGAGTATTGCAGCAGAGATCAGAAGAGAACCGATTCTTTTTCATTCGCTTTTTGATTTGTTTGCTCTCTGCGATGAGCTTCAGTTTTGAATGGTCGCTTAGTTGCTGAAGTCTTACAAAAATGGATCGGAGGAAACTTTAGGAGCTTGAAGCTACTTTAAGATTAACTAGATTCTGAGCTGATAGTATCCCTTTTGGTTGTTGGGATGCCAAAATGGATCTGATTTAATCGATTTTAGGAACTACGTGGCTGCTTATTTGCATGTGTGTACCCTGGATGGTATTCGTCTCACGGAGGGTCATGCTTTGCCAGCAGACGAGGTGCAAAGGAAGCATGGTAGAACAAATGCCTCTTCCTCAGCCCTCCTACCCCTAAAATCCCAGCCACAGGAAAGCGAGAGAAGGCAAGTGTTACACCTGTTCTCAGGAAAGGCTAAAAGGACAGTACAGACAACGACGGATGGGTCAGCCATCACTGGGAAGATCATGGAGGAACTGGAGGGAATTTAGTGAAGGGCTACCAAATGGCTAGAGCACTTGCCCTTTGCGAAGAGGCAGAGGGGCTGGGGTACAGACCTCCTGGTGTCCCTTCCAGGCTGAGTAACTGTGAGTCTGTGGCAAGAGGGCACTGTGAGAATTCCCCCAATGAGTTTCCTGCAGGCAAGTACCTAGAACGCCTAAAAGTGAGGCTTGTTTCTGTATATCGATACATCTGAATTTTGACCAGTCTGCTGACTTAGGAATGAGCAAACCAGGCTGTATTTCTGTCTCATCCCAAACACAAGTAGTTCAAAAGATTGGGCAGAAAAAAAAAAATAGTTAAATATGTAAATCTCTTACTGTGTGTGTCATAACTTGTTTGGACTCATCCAGATACCTGCTGTCGGATCTCTCATTTCCCCCTGCACCAGCTGGCAGGGTCTCCTTGGCCCAACCAGGTCCCCTGTCACTGTCTTCCTCAACCTGGTGTTAAACATGATGTTCTGAAAAAGTGATGCTGCTCTTCTGAAAGTCAAGGTCAGATGCACGTCAGTTTGCAATCTCTCTGTGTGTCTCATTAGATAATGATGCTAATAAGAAGTTTCCTTTACTGGAATTTTTTTTTTTCTATAAATGCATAGCTTAATTACTCTAAAACATTAAATGTGCTAATTGTCTTTTATGAAACAACAAATTAAAGAATCTTCAAATCGCGAAAGGAGGTTGGGATGGACGTGGTAATTGCTGACGGCACCAAACAGTATGGCTATTGAGCTGAGTTACCTGTCATCCGATTTTAGGGAATGGCTGGAGCGCTGAACTGTTGATGCTTTGTCTGCTGGGGTCTGGCATGATTGAAAGAAGCCTTACAAAACAAAATTGGGCTCACTGAAATGTAACAGCTATGTTGGCATGAAAGAAAGGCACGGTGAAAATACGGCTTGTGTGCTGGGCCTGCGGTGTCTGCTCCCTGGATGGGCGGTTCAGGTTTGACGGGCAGACTCCCAACCACGCTTCAAGTGGAGATTGTGCTGTGGAAAATGAAGCTGGATTTGATAGATCTCCTCCTGCTCGCTGGGTGATACGTTTGAGATAATAAATCACGTAAAGAAATTCTTTGGAGTGTTTGTCAAAAACCGTGTTGACATTGCAACAAGTTAATTGGTTGAACCTGTTTATTAAGAAAGAGTCTCCTGATAACAGTTGCACGTAGTTGTACAGATGACCGTGTTCTATCTTGAAAACACAGCATCGTTTTTGGTTTGGTTTTGTTGTTGTTGTTTTTCCTTCTGAGAAGGCTTGGAAGGAAAGAAGAGAACATCTCTTTTTTATTCTCGTTGCTGAAAGTGTTGTCCAGGAAGGCAGAAAGCTGTGACATTTAAGCTCAGAAAACGGAAATTAGGAGTGTGTCTCAAGTGTCATTGTCTTCTGTGTGTGAAATAGCTGCTCAAAGAACGCAAAATCCTCAAATTGGAAAAGGAGCCCTTTGGAAAGAGTGGGGGTGTGGTAGTTGCCTGGTGCTTTGCTGTCCCTTCCAAAAGACGCGTTACCTCTGTTTGTTGGCCCTCTCCTGTGAAGAGGAGGGTTGGTTTTGTCTAACAGATGTGTTGAAAGGTGGGAGGTTTAGGATCAGAAGCGCTGTGTTAGAGACAAGACCCTACCAGGTGGGTCTCCGCTGCCTTAGCTCTGCTGCTTCCCGAGCACTGAAATTCGGTGTAGGTACCTGACGAGTTAAGGCAATCTAGCCACCTTTAAAACAAAGGCCAGTTTTTCTGCTCTGTTGCTCGTTAAGTAAGCGGCCGGTTTGAGAGACGGAGCAGTTACAAAGCTCAGTAGTTGAGGTAGGACTCCTAGTGCAGGTGTTTTCGGAGCATTCCTCCAGGTAACTGGATGTAACGGCAAAGGCGTCTCTCAATTTTTAAGCTCTTAGTAACTGCCATTGATGTTGAGAAATAGTCAAAGCACTGAGAGTGGGATCAATTACGTTCCTCTTGTGAGGATGGAGGGACTGAGGCTACTTTTCATTTTGCTACCAGCAGAAACGGGCCACATTCCTCTGGTGGCAGATTTTTATACATGTATAAATGTATTTATTTTATAACTGCCAAGACAATCTCTTATCTTTATGGATTTGTTGCAGACATGCTCAAGTAGACTGTTGTTTTCTGTTGTATTTTATAACTGTTGTAAAATGTGTCGTGCGTTGATGTTTTTAACGTACATGACAGATTAAAATAAAAGAGCAGGAAGATTAATCACTGCCTGAACATCTGAATACTCGGTGCATTTTTACACAGCCCCTGTGCTAAGCTGTTTACCTGCTTTTTATTTTCCTGCTGGCAGAGCCGTAAACTTCCCATGCCTTACCTTAATGTATAGCCTTCTTACAGGGAATTAAGAGTGGTAGATTATTTTAGGTTTTAAGAGGCACTATTCCCTAATGCTTTCTTTAACTCCTTTCGTAAACTGCAAAAGCATTTCCAGTTCTTGGTTTTGGCAAGACTCTTAAGAAGGCCAGCCAGCCAAACGAGCAAAGGTGAGCACTTAGACTCCTGCATCCCGTTTTGAAATACAACTGGAAAAAAATACTTTTTTTTTTAAGATGCAGCAACATCTTCCCCCTCCACATTTTATCACTTCTCTGCCCCTGGCCCTGCCTGTACACGCATCTTTTATTCCTGAAATATTAACAGTTTTGCCGCAGAAGCTTGAAAAACCACCGTTTTGTGGGATTTCAGGTTGTCTGAACAAGCATTGTAAACTGTGAACTTCCCAGCAAGCCGGGAGGACACGAGCAGTTTAACAAAGACAAAGCCTCAGCCCTGGACCCTGTGTCACCACCCTGGGTGACATGCAGGTGGGTGGCTTTGGTTGTGCTCCGGGCTGCAGCCGCTGTCGGGGAGAGAGGGGCTGCGCTGCAGGGACCTGGGGACTCGCTGCTGGCCAGACGGGGCTTGGTGCCCAAAACAGGCAATGGGGTGTTCATCAGAGATGGATGGGAGGTTAAAAATAGTGCAGTCGTGGGAGAAGGAAGGTAGAAGCGAAATATATGGCAAGAGACACAAATTGTAGCATAGCGAGGGTCAAATGGTTGCGTGGGGAAGAGGAGGGATGAAATGATTGCTGTAAGAGATGGAGTTGAAGATACACCAGGAATTTCTGTAAAAGACAAGCTGAAGAGGTGAGCGAAACAACTGAAGGGAAAGGTGGCAAGAGAGAAATTTAAAATACTTCAATGAACCTAGCTAATGAAAACATTAGTGTGTTACTTCCCTGCTTGAAATGGAACAGAAGATCTGCTCCTGACCTCTGCTGTATTTTGTCATGATTAACGTTGTGCAAACCTGGAAGGATTTTTCAGAGCTTGTTGACTTCGGTAGGTAATAACGACAAGATGTAGGCTCCTAAAGGACGTACTGCTGTGAGTGCATCCCAATAGGTGGAATTTAACATTTTTGTGTCTGTTTACTGTGACTCTTTCTGTAGTTCACTGGTCATTGCAGCACCTAGACACTTTTACTCCTTTTTCTTCAGTTAGGCTGAACTGAAAATTCGAGTGCTGATGAAAAGCGTTGTATTTAAAGGTAGTGAGGTGTGTCAGCATTAGCTTTATGATACAGGTTGTGTGGTGTTTGGAGGTTGTTCCTTTTCAACGCAGTTTGCGTGGTCCAGGCTGTCACTGGCTGAACTGTCTTGTGCTACTTCTGCAGCCTGAGTCTTGCACCATCTCTTTGCAGTTGAAGAGTTGAATTAAGTTAAACTTCAAAATAAGGAAGCTCTGGGAATGCCCTTCTTCAGTACAGAACTTCTGTTTGCTCTAACCTGGAAAAAAATTTGGTGTGTGTTGCTCACTGTGAGGGACTAGGGTATTCAGCGCTGCCTTTTGGGGGGACAAAACAAAGTTTTCACACATTTCTGTTATGTTACAGTAAAAAGGGGTTGGTTTAGATCACTTCCTTGACTGGAAGACTTTTCTGACATGTGCTGCGGGTTCGAACAGCTACTCTGGTGAATTGAGGCTAGTCTGCTTATATGTTTATTAATGTTGCTGTATGCGTTTATCCTTAGGTTTTCAAATATATTAACTTTTATTTTCATATGGAGGTACCTGTACACTGTCAAGTAACTTTTTATTTTTACTTACATATCGAAATAACATTTACACAGACGCTGCTTATGATGGGCAATAGAATGTTTCAGTGAACCTGAGTTGCTCCTTTTCAAAAAACAAAACAAACCCCACCATTTTTTGTTGGCCTGGATGTTCCAGCCAGGCAGAGCGCTTCCTTCAAGTGATTTAATGAAGATTTGATTGATTTATTTTGCTCATCTGGAAGGCGTGTAGATTACCTCTGTCAATATTGGGCATGATAAATGCGGGCTGAGCACTTGAAGAGCAATTTGAATTATTTAAGCCATTCAGGGATCGCAAAGTGACTTGGTTCAAGAGGAGAAAATGAGGAGAAAATGCGGAGTGCATTTTAGGATCTTTTGAGCTAGTGGATCACCATATAAATCAATAACTAGAAACTGATACTGAGTGTTTCTATGTGAGACTGGGATCAAACTACTAAATAAATAATTGTTGTCTTTTGATCAAGCTTTGAAGCATGTCTGGAAGAGGTTTTTTTGGCCACACACAAACATAAATTACAAGGTTGAGGTAGGATTGCTGGGTGAAATGTAGTGGCCTGGAATTACACACGAGGTCAGAGAAGGTGAGGTAATCACTCTTTTGGGAGAGTAAATCAATAGAAAGAAAAATGTCTTGATATTTCTGCTGCGTTCTTTTAACCAAAACAAGAGAAATTTAGGAGTTAGGTTAGATCATTGTGTTCATGCCACCATTCTTAAGCTTGGTACAACGTTCTGTCAAAGCCTTGCAAAAAATCAACGTGTTGGCCAGTGCTGTGCCCGGTGTGGCTGTTTGTGCATAGCGTGTACCAAGGACTGTGCTCTGAAAGGCGCTGGAGATGCTCTCGCAGGGACCCTTGCTCGCTCGCTGGCCGTACTGAGTCTGGGGTAAAGATGTCCCTTAATGTATGTCATTGTTTAAGACTAGTACAAAGTCATGTAGATGAATATTTTACTTACTTGCTTGGCATTTTTTTCTCACCTGTGTTTCTGTTTTATCTTGTAGATTTTGGATCTTTGTTTGACTTGGAAAATGATCTTCCTGATGAGCTGATCCCCAATGGCGAGTTGGGCCTTTTAAACAGCAGTGGGAACCTCGTTCCAGATGCAGCTTCCAAACACAAACAACTTTCCGAACTTCTAAGGGGAGGCAGCAGCTCTTCCTTAAACCCAGGAATTGGAAATGTGAACTCAAATAGCCCTGTCCAGCAGGGAGTTGGCAGTCAAGTCCAAGGGCAGCCCAACAGTGCTACCATCGGTAATCTGGGTGCTATGGGTAAGAGCCCTTTGAACCAGGGAGACTCTTCTGCTTCAGGCCTGGCAAAGCAAGCAGCCAGCACCTCTGGACCTACCACGCCTGCATCACAAACTCTCAACTCCCAAGCACAAAAACAAGTGGGGATGGTGACGAGCAGCCCTGCAACATCACAGACTGGACCTGGGATATGTATGAATACTAATTTCAGTCAGACACACCAGAGCCTTCTCAACAGTAATTCTGGTCACAGTTTAATGAATCAGCCTCAGCAAGGACAAGGGCAGGTAATGAATGGATCTCTTGGGGCAGCTGGAAGAGGAAGGGGAGCAGGAATGCAATATTCTGCCCCTGCCATGCAGGGGAATGCAGGCAGTGTGCTGGCAGAGACTTTAACCCAAGTATCTCCACAGATGGCTGGTCACACCGGACTGAACACAGCACAGACAGGAGCAATGACTAAAGTATGTATATAGAATTCAGTATATTCTGTTTATTGCACTTGTTTTTTTTCTCCATACAGGTGTTTAGAAATTCTTTTCTGGAACCAAACTAAAGGCGGCACTTTGAGTCTATAGGTACCTCTTTCAGTCACCAGTGGTATCCTGGAAGCAAGAGAATTGAAACAGTATTTCTCATGTAATCAGAAATGAAAGCCCTTGTTGAAAGACACATCTTTGAGGTTGAAAGTCACGTAGTATCTCAGCAGGGTGAATTAGAGGAGTGGCATAATCCTGCAAAGGGGAAGCAGATGATTACTTTGGTGCAGGATCTCCATTCAGCTGCCACACAACAGTATCTTCTGAAGCAGTGTGAAAACTAATCGGTTTCAGAGAAATATTTGTAGATTGAAGGGAGAGGTGCAGCGACTGGTCCTCTTGTTCAGGATCACTGTCGACAGCTGTGCAGTGAATGGCTCTCAAATACAGAGGAACTGATCAGAAAACATCAAATTTCCCGTGCGTTGCCAAGCTAATGCAAAATCTGTGAACGGGAAATGCAGTGTCTGGGCAAGGAATCTAATTCGGTGGCTGTTGGAGATCGGGGCAGGGAGTATACACAAGTGGGAGTATCTGCCTGTGTCCTGGGGCACTGCTCTGGTCTGGACTTGGTATGTCCTTGGTTTTTAGTTCTTTGTTTTCTGGATGTGAGCTTAGGGAAGTGTTCTGCTGGCTGCTCCTGCTGTCTGTCAGTTAGGTAGCAGTGTGCTGCATCTCTTGTCTTTGGTACAATCCTTTCCTGAAATGCTGATGGCAAAGCCACAGCGTTCTGAAATGTAGCAAAAGATGATAAAATATCAGAGAGAAAAACATGTGTTCATACATCACTAGTCGTTATCCGTGTAGTTTATTAACATGTGAATGTTAATTCATTGACGTGTTAGAAATCATGTGAAAAGTTACATTGCCTGACATAAAAGCATCTGTCGCGTTCTCTGGAGAAATGCTGACATCATTGTGGCGTACTGGATAGTTAATTTTAGTTTCTTAACAACATAAAAAAGCATTTTCTGCAGCGAAGGGAATCCTTTTGCTTAAGGAAGAAATTCTTGTGGTCCGAGTGGAGGTCATAGCATATCAAAGTGGGTGTAGCTGTCTGCAGCCTCTGAATCAGCTACAGTTGTTGTTTGGAGCAGGTTGGTCTGCACATAAAGAATATCAGCTTATCTTTCATTTGGTTTTCTTTGAAATTTGTGGGAAGAGTGACAAATTCTAATTATCTGGCTTATTTCTATAAACTTATGGCTATCTAAGTTCTTAGGAACTTGCGCAGTTACGTGGTGAAATTTCTAATATTCTATGTGAACTAACTCAAGTAGAATTACCCCAAAGCAAAGGGACTTGCCTGAGGTCATCTTCACCCGGACAGATTATGTGTGAACCTTGGGCGGGAGGTTTTGTGATGTCTCGGGTTATTTTAAGCAAACCCTCCCCTGGTAAGCAGTGGACCAGCACTACGACAAATTCCATTTTTCAAGTATTTCAGTCTTAGATGCCAGCTGCAAATGGGATTCACCAGCTCGGGAAGGTGACTTGGGTTTTCTCAGTGTATGTTCAGGAGGTAAAGTAAAAGTTAATTTGAAGAAGGGGTATGTTGGAAAAGAAGAGTAGAAGTATCCTTATTGCAGAAATCATTAGTTTGTCCTCTTGTGCAGTGCTGTGCTTAGCGCTGCTGATGCCTTTCCAGAAGATAAGAGAAAAATCAGCGCTTTCAGAAACCCCTGCACACGCCGTAGTTTGGAGAAACTGGAAAAGTAAAACTGTTTAGTAACAGAGCGTAAGTGAGTAATAGTGTTTCTGTGAAGGTGTGAGTACCTAAGATAAAACAATTTAAAAAACATGACCAACATATAAAACCAGAAAAATCAGTGTTTTCCAGGGCTCCATCTCTTGTTGAACAAGATGAAGCTTAAAAGCATTGTGTGTAGGTTTTGTTTTAAACTTTTACTGTATTTGCATCCTAATTTTTTCTTAGTAAGAGAGCAGGTGAGCTCAGTGTTTTATACAAGTATTTTGTTGCCATTTTGGAACAAATTACTTTCTCCCTGAATTTTCTTATGACAAGCAGAAGCATTCTCTAGTTTTACTATTTTCCTTAGTAGGCGTTTGAGGCTTGGCATCCTTTTCCAGTCTCTTCCCATCCTTGAGTTTATTGTCCTAATAGGATTATCAGCTGTGATTGTGCGTTAGCTTTTTCTCTTCTTGTGCCTCAGTTGTGTTGAAAGCTTTTAAGAAAAGCAAAGAAACACTTCAGTGAGTTTGTGTTTTCTTCTGAAACTGAAATTTCTGCTGGATGAGAATGTGGGTTAATTTGGGTTTTCACCTTCTCTTCCCTTATGTTTACTACTTAACGTATACAGCTGGAAAGATTTGAAGAGCAGCAATACAAGTGGTGAGGCAGCTGATGGACCTAGTAGAGAATGTGTCTAACTTGACTAAACAGCTTAAAATGTAGCTGCTGTTGTGCTTGAAGAACTGTATCAAGGCTGGAAGCAAAACCTCTGGGTGGTGACTGTAGCAATACATCCCAGGGGAAAGACAGGTGTAAAATATAAATATGGGGGGAAAAAAAATACTAAAAAAATTTTAAAACCAAGATTTTCTCATTGTGTTTAAAACAAGTGACATGCATCACTGATAAACTTCATTTGAGTACGGCTCAGAAGCCCGTTTCTCTCACTTCAATGTGTAGCAGTTATGACTCTTTATGGTTTGGGATCGGTTTTGTTGGGCAAGACCTTGCTTCCTTGATGGTTTGTTCTAATCCTTTTTTAGTAAGGGACTAAACTTTGCTTTTCCTGTTTTTCTTTCTTGTGGTATGTTTTTATAAGCATTCTTTCTAGTTTCTAGAGGAAAAAAAGAACAAAAAAAAAATCTGATCCCTTCACCTGCTCTCAGAAATAACTTTGAGCATCATAAGCCAATATTTTAAATTTTGAGCTGGACTTGACAGTTTAAGGCAGCTCTTGAGAGAATGAAAAGGACACTGGACATGAGTGTGGTAGCTCAAGCTCACCGTGGGTGTTCTTGCAGATGCCAAAGGTGGTTGATAAACCTTACCCCTAACCAGTTAAAAAGAAATGATTCTCAATGTCAGCCAGCCATAAGGTGCTGACATCAAGAGATACGTTTTTCCATTAGCAGGGATTGACCATGTCTGTATAGACTGACAGTTCCTCGATTTATAGAGACACGAGCAGAGGGTTTAATAGATTTCATATGATTCTCTGGAAGAAGCCACCTGTCAGTACAAGTTAAACAATAGCTGCTAAAGTCACAGTCATGTTTTCTTGGGAGTATGCAGCCTGCTCCTTAGTATTTTTGGAAATCAGAAGTAACCCCTGAGAAAGTTCTGTGAATTAAAGGTGCAACAACTTACTATAGCAAGGATTTGAATTCTTCATTGGCCATGACTGTGCAGGTTGCATATTCAGATTTATTTAGAGCGCCTGCTTTGTGATTTTGGATTTGTCTGAGATCCTATGGAAACCTCTGAGGAAACCTCTCTTGTGTGCTGCTGTGTATGTCTGCTTTGTTCACTGCTAGACTCCTGTAGCAATTTTCCTTGTAACTGTGGCATTGTGGCCCTGTTTCCTTGGATGACTCTACAAGGCAAGTTTTCATGGGACTGGGTTGAAGTTCTTTAAGAAATCTCCTTAAAAGAGCAGAGAGATTCTTCTTTGAACAATTATCACTTGGCAGTGGTATGGGAACAGATCATCTTGTCACAGTAATTTCCAGTAGAAGCAGAATTGTCCTTTTGTGTTCTACTGTGGGTTTTTTGTAAAGTCCATTAAGTCCAGAAAACGTGTTCAAACTGTCTAGAAAATCTTTTCAAATTAGAGCTGTTTTTTTAAGATTGTCGGTTGTCAAACATGTTAAGCAGCAGCAAAGCTAAAGCAGATGGTCTATTGCTTCTATCCAAATGAGCACTTTGCTGCAGGTCTGCTCTGTACGTTAATACTCTGCTGTTGCTTAGAGTTCAAGCTTTTTCAAGTGAGGGAGATGAAGCCTTTGGATTGCGGCTGGTGAACTTGAAGTTGTGTTTCTATAGAGTGGAGGTTACGTAGTCTCTTGCTGAGGTGTGTTCCCCTTGTCCTCATACTGCTGTCATGACTTGTGAAAAATCAGAAGATGATTTTGGGAAGGCACCATTTATTTTGTATGGTTCTCAAAACTCCGTTTTGCGTTCTGAAGAGTCTTGGACAGTGGTTCACCTCATTGGTGCTTTCATTCTTTCCATTAAGTAGTAAAGTTCTGTTGAGAGATGAGTAGGACTTTTGGGTGTTTTTCATGTGTTCCCAAGGTGTAATTCCTCCTTACACAATTCTGTAAAAGGAATCACCTTCTCTTCAGTAACTCCAGAGCCGTATCACTCAAATAAGGATATGCTGGTACCCAGCAACAGAAATTTAGGAACAAGTCCTGGAGTTTTGTGTGGCTGAAGGTCTGCTTTTAAGCTGCAGTGAAAGTACAGCTTGCTGCGCCTTCCTTCCAAAGTGTTTTTCTCCACAGAACTAGTAAACCTACCTCAGGGGTGGTTTTCTTTCTGAAAGCTGCAGCCTAAATGTGTTACTGGGCTCTGTATGCTCCAGGAAAGGGTGTAAATGTTTAGTCAGATCTTAGGCTGAATCCGTAAAGAGAGCAGGAGAAAATGGTTGGTTGTTTTCATACCTAGTTATCAGGATTACAGCATTATTGTGGGTTCTGGTTTTTTTTTTTGTAAAATGCCTTTTCAAGATTGTAGATTTTAAGTAGCCTCGTTCTACATGTTTTGAGAACTCTGAAGGAAAACATTTGTATTGATAGAAGCTAGAACTCGCCTGGCCCACAGAAATGGGTAGAAACACTGGTCTGGCTGGGAGATCTTCCAGTGTGGTATTTCAGGAGGTGATCCGGTAGGAGTGCGCTGAGGTACAGATTTCCAAGTGGACAGCTGATGATTCTCCTTACCTGTGTCTTTAAGCCCCACCAAAAGTAGTAGGATTGACATAAAAATCTGGATAGGTTCCAAACAGTAACTGTACAAAACCAGATCTGTTATGCTGGATCTTTGCCGGTGAGTTCAGAACCGTTTTTTTCTCTTAACTGTATTGGCCTGATTTGTTTGAATAGTGCATGATTTCAACTTGGAGGAGCCATGTGGCAGTGTGTGTTGCATGGAAGTTTCAGATTAAAGAGGATGAGGAACTCTCATCAGAAGTGAACTTCAGAAAACAGTAAAACCATTTTTTATGTCTACCAAGAGAGTAACCAGTTGTCTCCTCTCTTATTTTTTATTGTAGAGCTATAAAAACTGCATTCTGTTATTGGTTGTTTCTAGGCTGGGTGTATCTATAATACACGTGCCTTTGACAGGCACATTCACAGTTTTGCTCCCTGAGTGGTGTTTTGGTGTTGGACGTTAATCTTGAGTAAACTTAATAAGCTAATGAATGGCATTAAAGACCAAGAATTCTGATACAAGACTGCAGTTGCACTTAAGTTACTTGACTTGGTGTTTTGAGGAAGCTATGGTGAGGAGAATTTGTGATGAGAAAGAGGCAAAGCATTTTTTAAAAGAGATTACCCTGTTGATATTGCTAAGTAGCAGCTTTAGATACGTTTGCTGACTGTGAATTAAGGCAGCTGAAGGTGTTCTCATTCCTTTGCAGTTCTCTGTGTTTTAGTAAACTGCTTGTGCTGTTTGTTTCTCTGGTGACTCTCAATCTGTCTGAATCTGCCTGAATTGTTTCAACATGACTTGCAGTTAATTTGCTTCTCATCCTCTAAGTGGTCTGTAGGAGGCTGCCAAGCTGCCTGTCTCCTAGCAGACCATGCCTCTGGCAAACACAAGTAGCCGATCCAAATCGAATTCCAAGTAATGCTGCTTCCCAGTTTCAGAGAACTCTCAATCATGTTACAGACTTGACCAGAGTCACTTGGTTCTCTGTTGAATAACTAGCGCCAAACCAGCGTTTCTACTGAGAAGAGACGTCTGTGCTTTAATGCAAACAGAAGAAGGATGTAAATTTATAGAAACACGTAACAGCAGAACTCACTGACTGGTAGTAAAAGGTCCGTAACAGTTTTGTTTTGAAACACGACAGCACAAAGTGGTACTTCCCAGATGAGTTTACTCTGATCTATCAAAGCGATTTGGTGACTTAAAACGCTCCCTTTACCACAGCTAGTACTCCCGGCACCTGAAATTTGAGTTGTTTCCTATTTCCAGCACACGAGTTAAATCTCGTTTGCAGTTGCACAATGTCATTGAAGATCTTTGAAGCGATAGTCGCTTGGCTCCCGTCTTCTGCTTAAGCAGGTGTCTTGGTTCTTGGCCTTCCTGGGGACATAGCACAACTTGGTTTCCTCCCCCGTCTGCTCCCAGCTTGGGCGGTTGGAAGCCTGTGTCTGTTGGCTTGCTTTGGCTTATCATCCGGCTGACAGAAATGAAATGTTTATGGTATCTTTCCAGAGTAGAATCGTGCCATTATCTTCTACTGTGGTAACCCAACACAAGCGTTGAGGCTTTTGTCACTAACTGCATCGTATTGGTTACCGTCTTGTAATTACTCAGTTTTTATTGTTGGAATGGGCTTTATTTCTACACAGGGTACCCAGAAGAGTAGTTTGGAAATGAAACTAACGGATCCACCAGTTCTTTTGGAAGCCACAGATTAAAAGCAAGATTTTCAGTGTTGTTTCAGAAGGTTTATTAAAATAACAAAAACTTTCAAGTTTTAACTAACAGATGTGACTACAGTGATTCCTTTCTAATTTTTGGACCATTTTTCACATATCTTCCTGCTGCTGTTTGTAGTTTGGTTTTTTTTAATACACAGGTGAAAAAATGACTCAAATGTTGGCAGGTTTTCTGCCCTCTCAACTTAAATGTTGGTGTGTAGAAGTTACGAAATGCCTGGTTACTTCTGTCAGAAGGAAATGGCTTTGTTGTAGCAGTTTTCCTAATAGACTCCAATTTTGCTTATAGATCCTATTTCAGAGGCGCATTTCTGATGACAAAACCTTTTAGCAGGTCTCCAGACTTCTCCTGACTTAAAAGATAAACTTGAGCTGTGATTCTGTTGGGAATCCTGTGGTTTCAAGTGCCTACAGAAATGTGCCAAGGCAGCTGGTATTATGGTCTGAAAACTGAATGCTAATGGTCTGTTTCTGTAGAAAAATGACAACACAGGAAACTTGGAAAATGACTTCTAGAGTAATGTACTGTGTCAGCCTGCCTAAGAAAGGGATCAGGAGGGGAGAGGCAGTCAGAGGAGGCTTCCACAGCCTTCTGGGGCTTCAACAAGTGAAAATCACTTTGTTACAGTAAAAATGGGCCACCTTCTACCATCAGACAAAAAGCATTATGTTGGAATGATGCACTTTGGAATTTTGAAATCCCCTCCCTTAGCTAGGGGGTTGAAATTTCGATGCAAGGGACTACACAGGACATGCCCAACTCTGCTTTATAGTGGACAGGCTATTTTTCACCTTTATTTAAAGATGAACTTTTAAACTAGAAAAGATGTTCAATCCGCAGTTTCCTCCCACATCTCAAAAAAGACAACCCTAAAATCCTGAATTCTTACTGACACAATTGCTGGTTTGCTTTGCAGGGCTGAGTATAAGAAAGGGACAAATATAATAGTATTTCAGTTTCTTCTTGTGACTGTTTGGAGGAAATACCTGTTGTTCTTTGGAAGCCCAAGTCTAGTTGTATGTTGCATCGATAGACAGATGGCAACTTTGTCCATGGGTTTTGAGTGGCCTTCTCTCCACCCTCCTCCTCCTTGCCACAGCAGTAGAGAATATTTCCTCCAGAAATGGCTGTGACTGAGAAATGTTTGTATATTAAATGTTCGTAATCCAAGCAATGGATTTAATGTTGAGGCCAGAAATACTTTGTAGAATTGAGGTTTAGCTGAAGAGGGACTTCAGATTATTTTTGAACACCTCATGCCACAAAACCCACCTTTGAGTAGCATCTGGAAATGTTAGTACTTGTGTGTTCTGAAGATGCTCAAGCCCTGAAGAGGTAGTTGTATTCTTTGGTGTGTGTATGTACGAGTCTGGTTTAGGCCTGGCACGTAAGCAGCATACTGAGCTGTAGAAGGGATTCACTAGTGCCTTTGTTTTAGGATGAATCATAACAAAAATACAGCAGGTTAAATATAGGAACATCCTTAGCAAAAGGACCTGCCTCTGAAATAGACTTTCAGAAAAGAACAGTAAATACATAATTTCATAGAATCATTTAGGTTGGAAAAGACCTTTAAGATTGAGCCCAACCGTTTATTTAGCAGTTGGAGAGATGCTGCTGTTTTGGAGTCAAGAGGTTTTGTGTTTTCAGAGTGACTGCAGCATAATGCTGTCCTCTCAGCCTGGTGGTATTCTTGGGTTGTAAGGGGATTGTTCAAAACAGACAAACAAAAAACGAGTGCCCTTTGCAACTTTTGGCAAACTGACCAACTGAAATAACTACCTTTACAATGGGAAGATCTTTGTACCCTGGAAATGGGAAAGTATTGGAACACCCCAAGTCACAGATGGGATTTCACTCTTGGAATGAGCTGTTTGCTTCCACAGCAAGATACTGGGCATCTTGGGTTAAAATACCTTTCTGGGTAGCACAGTGCACAGGCTGCTTTCAGGGAGATCCCTGCGGGTACAGCTCTGGTTTGCTCCCACTGTAAGCATGAGTTTAAAAGACAACCATCTGATCTTACGTTGTTTAAAAACCTGCTGGGAAATCTCTTGATAGCTTCACATGAATTGTTAAATCTTCACAGAGAGCACGTTCCAACAGAAAGACGGGAGATTCCAAGGTAGCTCTTGAAGTCAGTGTGGTGTTTCAAAATAGACATATTGGGCTCTTAAATTTACTTAAAAAATGAGTTCAGCAGTGTAAATTATTGATAGTTATGTTTCTCCTTAGTTACTGTTAATGTCAGGCTATGATATTTGTGCTAAGTGCTTGTTTTGTGTAAGCGATATTGTGCTGGCTTGTTTTTCTTTCAATGTATTTCATGTAACCTGTAGTGTAAACTTGTTTCTTGTCTGTTTGATACCCCCCCAAGTTCTGGATTGAAATGGAATAATTTTTAGAAGCACAATCACAGAATCATTATGGTTGGAAAGGACCTCCAGGGTCATCAAGTCCAATCTCTCCCTTCAGCACATCTCCTTCTCCTTTAGGATTCCTGTCTGTCGAGGAGCGTACACGCTGTGAAGAAAGGAAGCACGATACCTCCTCCGTTAATTCTGAGACCCCTTTCCTGTTGCTGTTACTCTGTAGAGCTTTTCCCCACCTCTGTGGAACGTCATATCACACAGCCTGATAGTGCATCTGTGCCCAGCTTCTGGGAGATAGGTGGGAAAGAATCTCTTCAGTAGTGCTACTGGTTTTCTTACCAAAACAGTTTATTCCTTGTAACACTAAATTCATGGAGCATGATGTGCTCTCCTTTTACTCAACTGTCTCCAGCCAACTCTAGGAACTTAAGAACTGCTCAGGAGCCGGCAGACGTGTCTCTAAATTCTTCTGTGACCCCTTTCAAAAGGGCTGATATCTGCAATACAGAAAATAAAGGAGGAAGCACGGACTTTGTGTTGAGATTTGCTGTTGGTTTAGAAAGCAACATTTTTGCTTGGTGTTGAAGTACAGGGATCTAGGGAGGACAGGGGTATTTGAGTAGAGATCCTCTGTTATAAAATTCTGTTTTGATGTGACTATAAATGTGTTTCAGTACATGCTGATGCGTCTTCTGGAAATAACTCAAAGATTTTTGGCCTGTGACTAGACACTCAGGTATCAGTAGAGGTATATCTTAAGTGCATTTGTCTTTCAAAATTCTCTTGTTAAGCGTTGTTGAATTTCTGTTCATGTCCAGACTAGATTTTCTCGATGAAACAAACCTTTGAAACATCTTCAGTTAATTTTGCGATTCTGGTTAACTTTCTGTTCTTTGTAGTAAGAATAGTTTGTGTTTATCTGAAGAACACAATCTGCTTGGCACTCGTAAAAACTCTTTAAGCACTTGGAATACATTGATCAATTGTGGCTAATTAGCCATTAGAGCTCTGAAGTTTTTATTTGCAGAGGTGACGCTCACTGTAAGCTAAGACTTCTGGGCTTTATTTTTTTTATTTGTGAGTACAACAGTGATGCTCAGTGCAGAAATAACTTGGATTCTTCCCCATTGTTTTAGTACTTGGGCTTGCGCAGAATTTGGCAGGTATTTTCTCTCTTCAGGTATATATCCAGTGCAAGCATATTATTATTTTATTGTCTTTTTTTCTCCTAGAAAAGGTTAATTTCCAGTTAAATGTATTAAGAGTTTTGTTCTCTGTATACCCAGTCATTTGTAAAGAGCGTTTTCCCATGAAATTGTCTTTTGTGTTTCAGTAACTATGCAGAATGGTTTGTATGCTTCTGAAGTGATCTTGTTGCCTTGAAATACTTAAATTTGTCGTTGACCTCTCTGAAATGCTTGGATGAGAATTTAAAATCTTATTACAAGTGGTAATAAAACACCTGGCTTCCTCTTCGTGGGATTTGAAAAAAGTTTTATTTCCAGCTTTACCAAATCTTTCATCCAGTAATAAAGGATTAAGTAAATTATAATTATTCCTGGGCATTTGCGTATTTTCCTTACTGCTGAAGAGCAAGACACTCTAAATGCTTCTTAAGTGTGTTGTGGCAGGGGTTTGTTGCAGCAGTTAGCTTAAAGAGGACAGAGCCAGACTGCCACTGAACTCTCAAAGCTGATTCTGGAAATGTTACCCTTTTTTAAAGGCGTTTTTATTACTCCCTGACTTAGTAATTTAAAGATACTCACTTGAATTTTTGTCAAACTGCCAAATCTGCAGATTGGTTTAGGTGAGGAGCTCTTGCCTCAGCTGAGAGAATAGAATTGCCACCGTTCTTGCCCTGAAACCAAATTCCCTTCTTTTGGGAGGGGCTAAAGCCACTGGCTTTCTGCCATAAAATGATTTATCTTTTCCGTGCTTCTCCATCTGTCCCTCTGGCATATACATTCCAAACACCATGGTGACTTTCTTTTGGAACACCTTACTCTAGGATGAAATAGTAATTAGTAGAGAAGTTTTGGGAGGTTTTTGTCAGTAAACAGATAGAAGATGATGCCAAGGTAGTAAAGAAAGCCTCTGTTTCCCACTTTGCAAATGGACATGAATTCCTGATGGACCTATCTTTTAAACTTCTCTGAGAGCCTTAATCAGTCAGGTGGACCTTGCCTTGAGTTAGAGATTTGCGTTTC
Organism: Coracias cyanogaster; assembly: GCA_033124195.1. Taxonomy (NCBI): domain Eukaryota; kingdom Metazoa; phylum Chordata; class Aves; order Coraciiformes; family Coraciidae; genus Coracias; species Coracias cyanogaster. The sequence continues at coordinate 75,319 of JAVSBS010003728.1, read as the reverse complement.
ATACCAGAGGGAGATAAGAGTCCAAAGTGTGAAGTCCTCGCCATGTGCCAGGCTGCAGAGCTGCTCTTTTGTCCCGAGCCTGCGAGTGAGCAGCTGATGTCAGCCCAACATGGGGACCGAGGAGGGATTAACTCGAGGTGGTTGATGCCAGATCATGAGCTCTGAACTTGTGTGTGTGAAGCTCGTTTGGGAACCAGTGGTGAGCTGCCACTCTGGAAAGCAGAAATGAGCCTTTTTGAAAGCAGCTCTGTCCTCGTTCACTGTTTCTTGCTAACAGTAGTAAAAGCAGTTGAATTGTCCATCAGTCTGAATTTTTGGTCTGCCTCCATCTTCAAAAGATCTACTTTTGCTTTGACAGTACTTTGTATATTTTAATTGCCTGCTTCTGAACATCTGAGACACCTAACTACTTGATTTCCTTGCCTTGAGAGAAAGATTTAAAAGGTCAAAAGGAAGAAAGTTAAAATTACTTAAGCCGAGCGAGGTGACACACTTTGTGGTAGAGAAAACATTTCAATGAATGGGGAGAGAGAAGGGGGACAAAATGCTGAGCTTTTTACCCAAGTTGCCTGTTGAAAGCCTGGGTTTGAAGTAGGTGTGGGAATTTGAGGACAAGGGATTTGAAGGCTTAGTCCAGCAATGGAGAGTTAAGTGACTGGTTTTGGTGAAGCCCATGAAAGGAAAGTAAGGGGTGCGTGGGATGGCAAGTACAGGAGAAGATCTGAGTCATCCCTGTCCTGACTCAGGACAGGGATAGCCCGGAGACAGCAGTATGCCATTTCTGTATGCCAAATCCCTCTGTTCATGCCGAACCCAAAGGAGATTGCTCAGATCTGTGAGTCATAGTGGGAAGTGCAGAACTCCGTTCTATGCCAGCTGACTTTTAAAAAAAAAAAAAAAAAAAAGAGAGAAAAGAAGAGTGTTGCTAACACATCAGTGATGTAATAGGGGATTTTGGCTGAAGCACGTGAGACACTGAGTAGCAATGGCTCTAGAAAGGATCGGATCATTTATGCACAGTTGCTCTGCCAATCCAAAGCTATTCCTTATGGTATAACCCTAAAGTTACAGCCCGGGCATTCAGGAAACTGGATCGTAGTTTAGAAGTAGCTTTTGTAAGGTGGAACAAGTTATTGCCTCCTCAGTGTTTAGCATGTTGCTTCACACTAGGTTGTTTCAGTGATGCAACAGGAGGAAGCAAGGGAATGTTCTTCCTTGCAAATACCAGGGATTTAGAAGAAAGCAGCAGTGAGGGACAAATACGTCTTACTAGAGCAATTTATGCTGCTGAACAGGCAAGCCCTCACACATGCAGGTCTTCCCCAGCACTGCTGGTTTGTGAAGATCTGGCCTTTTATCAAAATAGATTATATCTAGAATGTCTCTGCTCTCTCTCTTCTTTCCGTAATTACGACATGCACGTTCTGTTCTCTGAAATAATTTAAATTATTAATCTAGGCCTTACAGATTAAATGGATTTTAGCTTTTGTACCATAGACTAAGTCCGGAATGATATAAGGATCGTGGGGTCTTCCTAAAAGGCGGTCTTTCTGTCTTCCTCCTGTGACTACTTTGTCACATTGAGAGGTATGGGAACAGTTTGGTGTGAAAAAAAGGCTCTGACCTTCCTATATTTCTATTGCCAAAACAGATCTGAGAGAAGCGTAAGCGTTAGATTGGCTGTGTATCTTCATGCTGCTGCTACAGAGGCTGTAATTCTTCACAGCATCCCTCCCCAGGGGTCTTCTAAGCCATTTCCTGTCAAGCTTTCAGCTCCCTCCATGTCCTCAGATAATCTTTTGGAGGTGCTGACAGGACATAACTGGCAGTCGCGGTGGCTCACTGCGAGCCCTGAATGCCCGTCTGCCGCTCAGCGCCGTGGGTAATGGCAGAGGGCTTTGGGCCTTTTCTTCGCAGAGATCTTAATCCCAGTGTCATAATCTACCTGCCCATCTCCTCTGCTCAGCAATCTTAACAACTTAATGACCCGCAAGACCTTTAACAAAAATAGGTCAAACTGACCAGTGATTTCCAAAGTGATAAGAGAAAAATTGATTTGAGGAAAGGGGGGGGAGATGGGACACAGACTGTCACAGCACCATCACCTCAGCCCCGTCTTCTTTAAGATACCCAGCTAAAACCATCACTGGTTTTGTGATCCTGCAATCAGTGTCAGTCTGAAGAGGCAGCTTAATTGCTGCTGGATTCAGTTAAGGAATGAAATTCTGTCTCACGGTCCACCCTGTCTCTGATCTTGTGTCGTTAGAAGAACAACCATATGAAGTTGCCCTCGGCCACGCTCAGTCTGAGAGTTTTGCGCTGCAGAGGAGGGTGAAGTCGTTTTTGGCTTCTGTTCGGCACCTCTGCTTCCCTGGACTTTGGGACTTGTCTCTGCGTTTGGCAGCTTGGTCGAGGTCTTAGATAATTTTTGCTTCCTGAGATAACTTTTTCTTCTCACCTTTCCGTATGGTCTCTAGACAAGCAGAAGATAACTTCTAATTCCTTTTCTATTACTAGGTTTTATAAAGAATTAAGCATATGAAAATGAGGGTGATGGAGTCTGCGGTGATACCTCTGATCATAGGCCTTACAGCTTTTGGGAGTTAATTCCTGTTGATGAGTAGAACCACACACCATTTAGATAAAAGATTAATATAATCCTAAGAATTTCAGTGGTATTTGATCACTCTTTTCTGATTTTTGCTTTGAAGCTATAGAACTTCAGCTTTTACCTGTTGGTACATCTTTGCTAAATAGAAAATATTTGTTATCGCCTGTTCCCAAATTGGTACTTTAGAATTGCTTCAATCCTTGCCTTAAGATAAGTAAATCAATAAGCTCAAACAGCAAATAGTCTAAATAAATTAGACTATTAGATTGCAATTAGGCTGTCTCTTGTAGCCATACCTTTGTCCTTTGAGTAGTTCTTGAGGCCTCACTGAATCCTGTCGTTTTTACGTACTGTTCAGGAAGGATAGAGCACGATCCCCACGTTACAGCAGCACACATCAAGACAGATGCATCAAGGTGCCTCTTTACCCTTACCCAGTCTTCAGAGCTCCTGTTGTCATCTTGAGAGCTCAGGTGTGTTGTTCAAGCACTTTGCAGATTCACAGCTTTCAGAGTCCAGCCAAGCTTGTATAACTTCCTTTCTTTCTTTCTAGGACTATTTTCTAGTTAAAAATCTAGTAGATACTAAGTTGAATATTAACGATAACTATTTTTAGTTTGCAGAATTGGATCATAATCAGATTACTTCAGCCAGGCTTATTTTTCCACGGAACCCGTGCTGCTTTGAGTTCCTCAATTCTCCTGTCAACCTTTCAGTATTTTTCCTGCTGTCGTGCTAGTCCACATCTGGTGGTATTGTTTTAATTTGAAATATTTGGCCAGAATAACCATCTTCCATTTTTACACAGAAGAGTCAGTGCTTCAAAACGTAATGAAAAATCAACATTTAACTTAGAGATAAGGGTTTTTTTCTTCCTGGACTAATCTGTCTGGATGAACTAATTTAAAAAAAGAAAAAAAACCTCAACAAAACATTTATAGCATGAACTATGTAGGCAGCAGTGGTGCAAGATAGAAACCAGGAGTGTTGTCAGAGGTAGGTGCAGGGCCTGCGAACAAGGATGGTTCCTCTTGCAGGATCACTGAGGGTGAACTCAGGCCTGCCTTTTGTGGAAACCCGGGAGTGAAAGGTGGGTTGGGGGAACAGAGGGAGAGTGGTTTCCCAAAGGAAAATGGGTAGCAAGGAGCAGAACTGTGTACAGCTCTGTGGTTTATGCCAGCGTGTTGGAGGGGAAGCTCCAAAAGGGATTGAGAGTCGGAAAATCATGCGCGTGTAACAGAGAAGGGTTTTTGCAGCGTGTTCTGTGGGTTGCGTGTCCTGGGAACCTCAGAGGAATATGTGGTAATGAAGTAACTCTGCCTGCTCGAGTGAGAGAACTGGCTGTAGTGGTAGAGGTGAAGGGACGGCTCATAAAAACCTAAGAGTAGGAGGAAAAGACAGGATTTATTTATGGCCTAGACACTTCGTGTCCAAAGAGGAAGTAGCTTCTTGATGCTGGGCTAGAGGCAGAAGTGCTGTGGTATGCCAGTGGTGATAAAGGAGAGAGGAAAAGTGAGCTTTAAAACGAAATGGCATAAATGACTATCCAGTCTGGTCCTGAAGTATCTTTTGAATTAGATTGGTGAACTTCTCATTTCTGTCATATCAACTCTGAGTTGTACTGTCCGGTGAGGCTTGGTCACAAACTTGATCTATAATACCTGTAAAACCCCAGGAATTAGAATAAATTGAATTGCTGTTCTGCTCTGAAAAGGACTAAAAAGCAGAGAGAAGTGCTTCCCACACCTGCTGCTCTAGACACGGCAGTGTGAGATGAGATGTCTTGTGTAGGCTGAATCAGCTAAGCAACGGGTTTAAGTTTTTCTTCTTTCGACCTGGAATTTTGTGCATTCCTTGGCCCGTGAGAGCAGAGTGAAATCCCCTCTTCCCTATCCACGCTCAGTAGTAGATTCTGGTATCTTAGAGAGTTGCCATAGCGATAAAAAAAGGGAACAGAATCTACTTGTCTTTCTGGGATAGCAGAATCATTAAATTAAATGCATCTTTTCCATTAAAGGAGAGTGGCATTATCATATTTCTGAGAAGAACTGTTCCAGAGTAGAAATAATGTGTTTAAGCTGGTGTCCCACATTAATCATGTTAGTTCTTCAGGCACTTGTAGCCTCGACTTGCGGTTCTGTGCTGGGGCACACCCGCATCTCCCTGTTGCAGCTGATGGAACAGCAGCATGGAAAGGAGTTGCTTGTGAAAGTCTGCTTTGGTTAATCACGAGTCATTGCAGTTGTGACCACAAAGAACCGGGCAAGAAGCAAGAGTTGCACTGAATTGTGACACAAACACGAGCATTGCCAGAGGAGGAGGTGGGATGAAAGGAGCCAGCCCAGGATCTAGTGCAGAGAACACTGCAGGAAGTGGTGGAGAAAGGTGTGAACTGACAGCGGGATGAACTAAGAGGAGAAGGCAACAGGAGAGGGAATGTCCTTAAGCTTAGAGCAGAGTGGGAGTGAACTGCAGTGTAAGCCAGGTTTTCAGGGAGAAGCTTGCTGCTTGTGTTGTAAGGGAAATGCAGCTGCTGCCACACTGCTACACTGGAGCTTGAGTAGCCCTGTGGTGCACATCCATGCCCTTCCAGGTGGAAAAAGAAACTACTCGCGCTGGATTACTTTTTGCTTTTGTTCCTTTCAGGAAAGTAGATTAACAAACTTTAAGCAAAATCCAAGTCTTTGTGATGGCTAGCTAACTCCCATTGTTCTTGCTGGTTTATCTTCTTTGATGACTCGTAATTACCTGGTAATCTTCACCTGAACTACCTAATTTGGGATCAGAGTTCTGTTTCAGAAATACAAAACCAAAGGTTTTCAGGGTATCTGCCTTCACCCACCTGCCCCCTCATTTCACATGGGAAAAAACCCGCGGGCAGAGGCAGGAGCTGCACCGTCTGAGCCTTCCAACCGAGTGGCTTCGGAGCTGCTGCTTTCAGTTTGCAAAATGAATAAGCAGGGTAAAATCTTTATTACCTATAGCCTCAATTCTCTGATTGTATTTCCCAGTTGTTCTTTGAGATTTCAATTAGCAGTGGTTTAGATTAAGTTCCACAGAAGGTTGCCTGATCTCACTGCTCAGATAATTAACCAGGAAACGCCGGTTAACGCCTGGTGCGCTCGGACATCTTCCAGTGTGTGATACGCAGGGGATCTGCCCCAGTCTTCGCTTTCTTCCCCCTCCTGTTTGTCACCTTCCCAGTGGTGAGGAGCTGAAAGGTTGCTTCGCTGGAGTCCCAACGTGACTGCGGTTGCTGGAGGTGGTTGCTGCTGGAGTAAATCCCGAGCTGCTCCTCACCAGCAACGGCTCTGAAACGCTGTTGATCTTAATGCTGTTTGGCAGCAGGTTGTTCTGCCGCTAAAACTCCTTGTCGATCCCCGCCTGGGTTGAAAATGGTTATAAATAGACAAGAGTTCATTCGAGCAGTTCTAGCATTGTGTTGTACGCTTCTCCTGGTCTCTGGAAATCGCAGTCCTGCTGGTAAGATCAACTCTTCCGAGGCAAGACTGAGTTTAAAAAAAACCCTGACACTACAAACATCTATGAGCTTTAATAAACTCGCCTTGTGTATGGTGGCTCCTGATTTTTGTCTCCGTATTTACCTCAGGGATTGCCACATAAGATTAGGTCCTTCCACCTTTTTAGATTTTTTGTTTGTTTGTTTTCCAAGATGGACTTGAAACAAAAAAAGGCTTTGGCTGTTTGTTTCAGTGGCAGTAATTTAGAAATACCAAGTGTAGGTTAAAGGGCATGTCTAATGTTTTACAGTGTTGTCAAACTATCTGCCATTTTTGTTTAAAGTTGTAGATTGATAGAACTCTTTAGCCTGAGGTTCCTTTCCCTTATTGAAGCACAGCTTTAGTTGCTGAAATACCATGTGGCAGGGAACAGGCTTAAAAAAAATAGTATTTCACATGGAAGCTACTCTGCTGCCAGCTTGATTCCAAAGAGCAGCTCAGCATTTCTTACAATTCCAGTCAAGGACCTGCTACTAAACGACCATCTAGAAAAGGAAAAATATCCTCCTCATATTAAGCACTCACTTGGGAAAATTTGAAAGGTTGCTTTGTGGTTGTACTGAGTTGTGATGTGTTTAATAACAGGATTTATTGAAAAGGGAGTATTAAAATAGGATAAACCAACCGTGTGGTACCTGTTAGGAGTGTGCTTCCTTGGTGCTTTTCGATTGTTCTAGTGGGTTAGAGTTTTAACAAACTTAAAATTAAATGCGCTGTTCTTTATCTCTTGAGACTGAAATATTTGTAGTGTTTTTCCTAAAAATCTTTTTCAAAGATGTTTTCTTTTACTTATTAAAAAAATTTAATCTTTCCTGATAGTGAAATGACATAAAGAACATCTCTCCGTTTCTTTTGGAGCAAGAATTTAAATTTGGTGTAAAATGTGCTCAGCATTCTCACTACCTAAAGGAAATTATAGAATCATAGAATGGTTTGGGTTGGAAGGGACCTTAAAGACCATCCAGTTCCAACCCCCTGCCATGGGCAGGGGCACCTCAAACTAGGCCGGGTTGCCCAAAGTCCTGTCCAACCTGGGCTTGACGATGGAGCAACTTGTGCCGGTGTCTCGCCACCCTCAGAGTGGAAAAACTTCTTCCTTGCATCTAATCTAAATCTCCCCTCTTCCAGTTTGAAGCTGTTACCCCTTGCCCTATCACTACAAGCCCCTGTAAAATTCCTCTTCTGCTTTTTGACAATTCAGCGGAGTTTAAGATTCTGCCAGAGGCTCTAACATCACACTGCGTGAGCTCAGCCCACCTCTGTTGGGCAACTTTGCTGTCTGCGCTGAGGCTTTGCCTTCTCCTCCCTGCTCAGTGACCTAGTGTGGTCCGGCCCTAAGCTACAGTCTGAGAAGGTCTCCTTCAGACTGTCATGGCCCAGGTAGGGCCAAGGCCATGCTGGAAATAGGTTCCTGTGTATGCAGCATTTCTCTCTCGCAACTGGGGCTCACCACTGTGTCATCGTGGTGGCTGTAGGAGCTTGTAGGAAGTTGTAGCACAGCCAGAGTAGTCAACATATTATTCAGTTTTAAAAAACTCCACCAAACCTGCAAGCAAGTTCAAAGAAGGCTAGAAGGGCCATGTCCTTCTGCTGACAAATGAAGGTTGTAGTTGGGGATTTAGACCCAGCGGGAAACTGGGTAACAGCCAAACAGCTAATGTTCCTATTTCTGGCCTCTGAAAGATTTAAATAGTCAGTCATAAGATACTTTCTCAGAATCTCACTTTTAGTTTCAGAGCTTTTCCTCAGTGTTAAGCTGCTGTTAGACCATCATAGTATTCTTGAATAGCTGTAGATATCAGATGATCCTTTCTCATACCTGTCTGAAGTAGTGGGTTAAGATGAGTGGGTAAGTCTATTAATTAAATACTTAACTATTAATTCTTCAGAGAAAAACTGCCAAAATCCATGTTGTAATACATTAGTTTTTTAAATTGCTATGTGTCTGAACAGAGAGTCCTACAAAACAAGTGCAGAAACACAGGAAATGAAATTCTTGGTATCTGTGCAGTGTGATAGTCACCAGCAGCACTTTTCTTTAAAAGCAGCCCTTATTACTAAGTTTTCGATGCTGTTAAGCAGTTGGGGTTTTTGGTCTTACACACTATTTGAATTATTCAGCTTTACTCTGGAACACAGCACGTACACGATGACCTCTTACGTTGCCAACTAACATAACAATGAATGTGTGTATAGCGGATCGCATTCTGCTGTAAAGATACAACCTTCTGTAGAGCGGCAAGAGGCGTGAATCTGGCCAGGGTTGCTCCGCAGGATGCGGTTAAGGGAGTATTTCTTCACGGAAAGCTTCTGGGAGCGTGGCTGGGCCGGCTGTCTGAAACCCAAGTGTACAAAGTACACCGACAGAGAGGACGAGGCCCAGTCAAATTGTGTTTATTGGACTCTGCCCTGACAGTTTGCTGCTCTGAAGCAGTGCTTCGTCAACTGGTTGTTCAGCCTGATTCCTATAAGCGGGGAAAAAGCAGCCACTGAGCAATTCCTTATTATGAGGCTGTTTCGCTGATAAGCTGGAGTGCGGGGTTCCTCTTCCAGCCGTGGGATAGTCCACCTGAATCCTTGCTGGTAAGGGAGGGAAAAGAGCAGGAGTAAGGAGCGGCTGGAGAGGTCAAAGGAGGGGGGAAATAGGATTTAATATTTCAAATAAAGACTTGTTCGGTGGTTGGATTTCTGATGAAGGCGTTCTGACAGGTGATAAAGTCATCTAGAAATCCTCCCAGTGTAGGGCAGGGGGGAACACAAACATGATCTCATGACTTTTATTTCCCCTTTATTTGGAGGGGGGAAAAAGGGTCCTCTTTGAAAGAAGTAAATTCCTGCTGAAAAGTCTTTTCAGGACCTTTTGTAATATTAAGTGGCTCAAGTAATAGAGATTTCACCACCTCTCTTGGGAGACTGTTCTTGAGGCGCAGTGGCTCTTGGGATGGACGGTGTTCTCTTTGCTTATTCAGGGGGAGTCGTGTTTCCACTGACAGTTCTTCAGGAGTTCTGGGGGTGTCGTTTATCAAGGATGTCAGCCTTAGATGTCCTCTTGCTCAGGCATTTTTCTTCAAGTATCAAACCAGAAATAGATAAGCATTTCCTAGATGCTTCTATGTGTTCCCATCCCATCCACTGGATGTACAAAGTTACGCTTTGGGCAGAGAATGCACAAAGTATTCCTGGATTGGAGGATTTGGTTTTCAAAAGTTTTCGCAGTGTTGGAAAAAGTGATTTCTGTCAGTGCAGATTGGGCAGGATAATCTTATTTTCTCCTTTGCATTTGCACAGTGATTTTGTAAGTTGAATTGCAAGACTTCAGGCATGCAGCTATGTAAATTTGTAAAATAGTTTTTTAAAAACTTAATATAAATATGATGAAAGTTACAAAAGGGAGAATTTTAATATTGAGCAACATAAAGCAGAATGTTGGTCTCTGTGAATGGAAAGATGGATACTTGATGTATGTTTGCTTTGTTAAATCTCCCTTTGGAATCAAGGAAATTACACTAATTTCATTAATTCTTTTCCAGATGGGAATGACAGGTAACACTAGTCCCTTTGGGCAGCCTTTCAGTCAAACTGGAGGGCAGCAGATGGGAGCTACAGGAGTGAATCCTCAGTTACCGAACAAGCCAGGCATGGCGAATAGTTTGTCTGCCTTTCCTGCCGACATCAAGAGTACTCCTGTCACCAGTGTGCCAAATATGGTGAGTTGTACACGCCTGCTTTTCTTATCCGTTATGTCTTGATGGTGCATTCTAAATTCTTGGGGATACAGCTTCTGCAGCAGTACCAGGTCATGTGCGTGGTCTTTAGACGTCAGAGCTGCTCCGTGGTTCCTCGCTACCGCTCTGCAGCGTGTGTAGAAAGTTCGTGTCCGTTTTTACGCAGTAGTTTAACTTTCTAAGCAATCACAGCGCGTTGTTAGAAGAATTACATAAATTCCTGTCATTTAGTCTGGTACATTTAGTTCCAAACGAGATGAAAAGGTCTCCTCCATGAGTGCTGTTTGTATGTTTAAATTCCTAAATCAGTTAGAATGTGTTGGGTACGCTATCAGCTTCTGAAATTAAATAGTACCTTTCATGTCCTCTGAACCTAATGCAGTAAACACCCCATGCTTCTCCGTTCACATTGTGCCTGACCTGCAGCTCACAAGCTTGTGAGAGTAGTTCTTGTTGGGATACCTCGCCCTAGTTTGTAGTATTCTGTTTACTAGAGTTTTCTTTATAAAGTGAAATTAAACATTCCCATTTGTCTCAGTACGTCTGCGTATTAATCAAACTGCTTGTATCGTTTCTATGGAAACTCGAGCTTGTTACATTTTATATTCTCATACATGATAGCAGTTACTATAGAAACTTGTAAAACCTTCCATAAGATGCAAATTGCTTATTTTTAAAATTAACTAGAAAACCAGCTATTTTTTGGCTTGCCCTTCCATCAGCAGGTTTGCTACCTGCCTGTCACTAATAAGGCTGTGTGAGAGGGAACAGGATGTAATAAACTTCCTCTCTACTCTTGATTTTAGAGAACCACTTCCTAATTCTCCTTTAGTTACCCTGTGAAATCTTTGTTTAGTATTATCTGTCATTTACTGCTTGTGGTAATGGGAAGGAGCTGGTGACTGGGGTTAAGACCATGTTTGGAATACCACTTGCATTCATGTAGAGTATTTATAAAAGACAATTTGCTGCATGACTATGCAAATTTACTTTTAAAAGTACTTTAAGTGAGATCTGGTGTAAAGCAAAAGGATTATTGCCCTGATTCTGCAGAGGACCTGCAAATCTGCCTCAAGTGCTGTATGCATCTTAGGGACTGGGGCTTCCGAAGCCTAATTTTGTGCTCATTTAAAATGTCAGGTTTCAGGGAGCAAACCTGGAAGATGTAACGGCAGATATTCAGGTGGAATAAAAAAGGCATTTGCCATCGAGGTTTGTCAAGTGGTGCAGGAGGAAGTAAAAGAAAAAATTCTCAGTTTCCTTTCTCCCGTCTTGTCTGAGAGACAGAGGAAAGTGAGGAAAACTGACTTTCCCGGTAGTATGAATTGCAGTTTCTTTAAAATGTCAAGTATCGGTTGTCTTCTGAGAGGACAGCTGAAACCATCTTTCTCTGTTTCTCAGGTGTCGGGAGCTTTGTATGTCCAATATATCTTTTACTTCTCCGAGCCAGTACGGAGAGCAATAGCCATTCCAGCCGGTAGACATCGGTACAGTTGAGCCAAAAGGTCTCAGCCCTTCTTATGGCTCGTGTGGTGCTTAGAATTTGACGGTGGACCTGGTGGACATGGGATTTCATCTTTAAAAACTGAAGTTTCCATCTAAACATTTTTATTGCAAAGGCAAGAATTTAAAAGGAAATGTCAGACTTGTTAAATTTTAACCTTTACTTGGCAGCGGTGGGTAAGGCAGTGTAATTCTTTGGGGACGGTCCGTACATGGCCGTACGCTGCTATTCTTTCCACAGGGACTTTGCTTTATTCAACTTACAATATGAACAGTGCCCTCTGAAGGAGCATATAGTCAACATTTTGTTGTGGTTTCACTGCTCGGTGGGTAGCTGTGGGCCTTGCTGACTCTGTGTAGTAACGTACTTCACTCAGCGGGTCTTTTCCTAGCGGTCTTTTCTGTGGCAGCCGTCACTGGAGCAGGCGTATACTTTGGATTAGTGAATTTGCACAGGGCCTCTCCGAGACAAAGAGATGTTGCCCCAGATTTAAACATGAGGCTGAGAGGCACAAGTGGAGTACGGCTGGAAGAATCTGATGACTCTGAACTTGAGGTTTGTAGGCTCTGGCTTGCTAACACCTTCCTCGTTTTGTACGTTAAGACGTTATCTAAGGGTAGAATAACATTCACAGCGGTTAAATGTGTGCTCCTGTAATTCATGAAGTGATGTCTCTGTCTCATGTTGGGCAACTAAAATATGACCCAAATGGCACTTGTGGGAAGTTGCTTGTGCCAGAGGCAGCTCCCCCGAGCACGTTGCAGTGTTGGAGCTATTACGCCGTGCTTTCTTCGCCATTCGCTGTGTCCTGTGATGCTTTAGGACCTAGAGATGGTGGTTTGATTCAATGTCGTTGGCCTTGTGTGTGGTCTGCTGGAGACATGTTTCCTGAAGGAGGCAGGAGGGAGCTGGGAAAGGGTACAGTGTTATGTTACTGTCTGTCAAAAATGAACCTATGGAGGATCCATCTCCTACAGCAAGTGAAAGACCAACTACATCTTTTCAAAAGAACTTCCAGGGTTTTTTTTGGTGAGGTGATTGGAACCACAGGTCTTGCCAAACCAGTTCTCTAGACTATCCTTATCTTAAAGGGCCCCAAAAGTACTGTTCCATGTGAAACACAAACCCATATGGACAAAAATATGGATTGTATGTGGCATGTCTGAGGCAGGACGCCAGATTCCAGTATGACGTTAAACACCTTTGATACCACTAAGGATATCAAAATAAGAGAAGAGGAAATAGAAAGATGCAGCCCTTGTCTTAAGACCCCTTAGTCCTGAAAAGCAAGGCATTTTTAAAATACCCCTTTCAATCTTTTGCCTTTACATGTATGCTGCAAAAGATAAATGTTTCTAAACCCACGTTATTCTAAATGTAATACGTATGGCATACACATGGGACACATGCTCCACACCCTAACCAGGAGTTTTCCCGCTGCCAGGCATAACCCTGACGCTGGCAGCAGGATAAACCTCTAGTGCAGCAGTGGATTTATTTTTTTAATCCACATTCAGGCTACCACTCTCCAAAGAACAACACACTCTTGCCCCCCACCACCTCCCAGATGAAGCATTAGTTCATTGCATCTTCCAGCCCTTGTTCCAAGCATGACCTTATACTTGACCCTGAGAAGCTCATTTGGTTTAATCTCTTTTATTAGGAAAGAAGTAACAAACCTTATGGTACTAAAATGATTGAAAGGTCAACATTAAGGTATTAATTTTCTGTGCCAGCCGGACGGATTGATTTTTTTGTTTGATTTCTTTTTCTAACTATGGATCTGAGCAACCAACTAGCTTTGGCTTTGTGTGACTTACAGAATACAATCACTTTTCCTTACAGGTTGGGCAGCTTGAAATCTTGAGTCAATGGCTTGTTTGCAAAAGAAAAACATCGCTTCTGATGTTGTTGGAAGTTTTGGTGACACGCTGTTGAGATTCAGCGTCACTTAAATTGTTGGATGCGGGACTGGCAATGCTCTGCCGCGGTGGGATCATGCAGAGTCTCTGCACTGTGGGACTGAGCCGTGCCCAGCGCTTTGGTGCTCGGGGCGTGCGCAGCCTGGACTGAAGCCAGGAGACCCGTGTTTTCCGAGTGCCCAGACTCCAGGCTGGGCTGTCCGTGGGGGGAACCCGGTTAGACTTTACCATCAAACTTGCTGAAGCTTTGCAGTGTCTGCAGTGCTACGTATTCCAAGGGTGGTGATGGATGGTTTCTTCACAGGCATACCAGTAAATCTGGTATTTCTACATGGGTTAGGACTCCAGTGTGTGAAGTTTGACTTCCAGGCCTTCCAGCCTGGCTTCACAGCTATCCTTTTGGCCAGCAGATGGAGTTGAGAGAATATTATTTTTTGGAAGCAAAGGAAATTTTTTCTCCTTGGTTCTCTTGACTTAGAATTGGAGCGACACATCTTCTCTTGCATGTTTTTCCTGATTAAATTGCATCTTGAGTTTTCTGTTGTGTTCTTCCTTGTCTCTGTTTCTTTTTATGCCCTTTGGGCTTCTCTATTAACAGATTTTGTTCAGAGAGAGGAAAACAATGACTGAGGGATGAGGATGTCTTAGGTCTGCCTTGCTGCAGACCTCCTAAAGAAGAAGAAAGCTTTTAAATGGAGAGGTCAAGTTTAATTATAGAACAAGTAGAAATGTAGCTGCTTAAAAGAGACAACTCCTATTGTATTCTAGAGACCAGAAGTAAAAGGCTTTATGAAAAATCTGTTGTGTCCTTACAGTTTACTTTCTTAACCTTTCGATGATTTTTGTTGTTGTTGTTTGCTCCCTTTCACGGCAGGAAAGGTCTGTGACCGTCACCCAGGGGCCTGCTGTGGATTTGCTGGTCTCCGCAGCAGTCCCATGGTCTGGTGGGCTTGCTGTTGGCTGTGCTCACCTTCCCTCTGCTGGCCCTGACCTGCACTCTGAAAATGTCTCTTTCCCAGGCATGCTCGCTTCTATTCCTCAAGAAAATCCCACCTGATAGGAAGTAAAGCAGCAGCCTAGCAAACAGCTGGGGAAAGCACACATCCATTTTGCTTAAATGGTCTTCTCAAGGAAAAGATCTCAGTAAGGTGGAAACAAATCTAACAAATTATGTCCAGTGCTGGAGAAACTGTGCTGTTGTGTTGGGAGCAGAGCAGGCTCCTCTGCCGGGAGTTCATCCTGGGAGTATATATTGCTTTGAATGGTAGAACGTTTTAATTTTTTGCAGCATCCTTAAATAACGGTGCCAGGCTGGCAAAAGCAATCTGAAAAAGAGGATCTGCCCTTTCCCCAGCACTCTGGCTCATGGTCCACTCTCCCATTGTCTGTATCTGAATATTTATTGTGAATAATACCCAGTGTCATTTGTTCCTCTCTTCCAGCAGTTGAGGTGATAGACTCCATAGCCAGCACTCTGACAGCATGGCTTTCCTTCAGTTAAAACTTCTCATTTGTCTCTTATCCACAGATTGGGATTTTTAATGTTGATTGTTCCTCAGTCTGTTTTATCACCCAGGAAATTCCATATAAAGCTCTCTTCAAATTTTGTTCACGACATTTCCTGTATGTGAGAGCCTGGCTGTGTCTGCAGATTCCTATGTTGAGCTTTGTTCCTTTCTGTTGCTTTGAAACACTTCTTCACGATGTGTTTCTCAGCATTTGCTGGGCCTTCAAATCAGAAAGCTTATACAGACAAGGAGATAAAACTCTTAACTATGCCGTTCTGGAAAGTTGCTGATCCAGCCTTGATTCCCAGCAGAATCAACAGCATAATGTTGACATGTTTGCTGGTTTTAGAAGAAAGCTCTTTTGGCAATTAAAGGCCAAGTGGACTGAGGGCATTCTCTACAGGCAGCTATTCAAGCTCCTTCTATGGAACAACCAGAGGAACCTTCTCACCTTTTGTGGTTGTTGGGGGCTTGCGGGGCTCGCTCACCGGTACCAGCTTCACAGTTCTACTCCAGACATACTTCAGGCGTTATACTTCATAGTTCCGAGTAGAAGTTGGAGGATGAAAATACTCCCCTTCACTCTAGACATGAAATCTCTGCCTGTAGCCATGTCAGTGCTTTCGAAATAAGTCTTGGGCTCCGAAGATATTCTTCATATTCAGGCTGCATCATGTTGGCTTCATATGTGAGAGCTGAGAGTATCACCTTTCCTTTACTCTCATTTGTAGCTGCATTGCAAGCTCTTAGATTGGTGCTACTAACTGACTTGAGTGGCAAGAAATGACTTTAGCCTATCTCAAGATCTCCAGAGAGCACGACCACTCTCTTAAGCTGTGTCTAGTTCAGGAAGCCTTGTTTCCCCTCTCTTAAGTCTTCTGCCCATGCTACAAACGCAGGTTCTGTTTCCTTCTGCTGCTTGGCTGAGAAGATGCAGCACTGTGGGGTTATTTGGCACAAATGCAAACACTCGTACTACTACTGGTGTCAGCCTGTTCTGTGTGTGCATGGACTTCTCCAGCCAAAGCAGAACTTCAGATTTGGGGTGTCAGAAAGGTCCTTCCTGTGTGGACAGGACCCGGCTGTTCAGACCATGCCTGTTCACAGTCACTGGTGGAACCAGAGAAACCACCATCTGCATGGAGCATATCAGAGTGAATTGTAAGGAGTGTAAACTGGTTCTGTGCCGCTTTCCCCGTGAAGCTCTGGAGTCACTGGATAAAGCCTGGGTTCATTCAGTAACCGCACTGAGGAATGCCTCCTTTCTTGGTGCTGGCAGAGAGCTGCTGCTCAAGCTCCTGTTGCCGTTCTGTGACAGAACGGTGCTTCCTGGGTTGTTCAGAGCTGGTTCAATGCTGCTTAGCGCATTCCTGCCCTTCCTGTTGGCAGGAAGGGCTTCTTTCGTTTTAATGTAAACGTGGGGTACTTGTCTGGGGTTGACCATACTGTGAATACTTAATTCAGGTAGAAGTATTGTAATTAGAAGTGTTCTTCCAGGTTTACAGTTCACGCATATATCCACTTGATGCCCACTAGCCCTTTTCTGAAAGGGACCCTCAAGATCAACCCTTTCAGCTTGTGGTTGAAGGGAAGCTAAAGAGCTTTGGGTGCGTTTCACCTGAGTATTCCTACGTGAGTGAAGGTGAGCTGCAGCCTGGCTCTCTGCAAGGGCTGGTTTTTAAAGTGTTAATTGATGGACAGGACGTGCCTGTAATGTAAATGCACATGTAGAGGGCATGTCAAAACCTCTTGTCACTAACAAATAACATCCCTGTTCTAGTCCAAGGTGTCAACCCACTGAGAAACCCCACATAAAAAGTGCCACCTGCCTTCTGGTTAGGGTGAGGCAAGGTCTATAAAACCAACAACTGTATCAAAATAGTAATCCTTTGTGACAGGGGATTCTTAATTATCTCATTAAGGTCCACTGTTGATTACAAGCCTGTCTTAACTAGAAGACATCTTTTAAATGCAGGATTTGTCCTCACGCAGTGAGTGATTCCAGAAAGTGGCGTTCTTCTATCAGGGAGAGAGAGAAAGAACATGGAAATAAAAATAAATTGTGGAAAAGGAAATATATTTTTTTAAATGTAATGCTAATTGGAAGCAAGACTGACACCAAGGCTGTAGCTGTTGAAAAGATTTGTTTGAAAATCTGTTTCGAAGATTATCAGTGCTACTGAAACTGGTGCCTGCCCAAGGTACAGTTGGCTTTCTGGGCTGCACTCAGAGTCACAAGAGGGTTTTGCTCTTCAGAATAAGGATAGGGCAGAACTACCTTCCTGTATGAATATGTAGTTTCCATAATTTTAAATGGTATTAATAACTGCTTTACACTATAGAAGTGCTGTACTAGTCTGTGTCTAGAAAACTAGTTAATAAAGCTACCGTCTCTGTTGGAGATTTTAGCAGGATTCCAGCCCTGATCTGTTTGGTGTTTGTGGTGGAGCTCAGCAAGCTATGCCTTGAGTATCTGGCCGGTGACACATTTATTTCAACTGTGGGAGCAGAAGTGCCTGCATTTCCTAATTCGTCAAGAAAACTGTTAGTCATTCAGAGGAAGCAGCATGAAACCTCCTGCTCGTTCTGGAGCGGAGGGATTTCTGTGGTGGCTGGAGGATTTACGTATCGTCAGCGTGCCTGCAGCGCACCGGCACATCTCCAGCTCCAAACTGATCCTGCAGGTCACTGTCCTTACAGACAAGCGGACAGGGAAGAGAGCAACTTAACTCCAACAGTCCTGAAAGTTAAGATCGATGGTGGAAAGATCATTTGTTAGATTTGCAGGTTTAGGACTCACAAGGTTGAAATAATGACCAACATAACTCTATAGAACTTGGGCAATAGTCTGAGTTCTTTTTTCGTGCCTACCTGCAGACGCTCAGATCTGGACCAAGACTGTTTGTTCATCTAACTGCTGATACTCCACAATGCTGCTTTTTTGTTAGTCGATCTTCAAGAAATCCTTTTGGGTCAGGGCATCTGTGTGGATACAGCTGTAGTCGTGTCTGTTCACTGGGAGGGTAGTAACAAAAGGAGAACTTTGGCTTGGGAAACAATTCTCTGACTGGGATGAAAACATCACTTCCAACAAGATTTTCTTTGGCATGGTCTCTGTATTTTTCTGCAGATTGGCTGAACTAATTGTTTCCTATTCGTGACCCAAGAATTGTTTCAGCAAAACCTGTCTGCTCTTGTAGATTTGTTCACAGAAGAAATGGAAAACTGAATTTCAGCTGCGTGCACTGGGAGCATCAGTGGATGAGTTTTCTTCACCCGCTTTCCTTTTATTGCTCTCTTTCTGGCAAGCCTAAGACAAACATGCAGCAATTTCTCTTTGTTTAAGACTTACGATAACAATTATCAGTGGCAGAGTCCCCACCTCCTCCATCAGAGCAGGCTGCAAATGGTGAATTCTGTCACTTAAGTGTGTTTTTTGGTTTTGTTTTCTCCTTAAAGGTAGCAAACAGGCTTTGCTCAGTGGTTTTGTAGAGAGCACCGAACTCTTTTCTCTATTACCTCCTCAGTGTAAGCCTGTTCATCCTATATTCTATTTATAAGTGGTTTTAATGGCTGATTTTCCTTAGGTAGTTTGGAAGTTGGTGAGCCTTTCTGTGGTAACCTGTTTTTACAGTGCATAATCAAAGTGATTCTTGGGACCGTTTCGTGTGTGTCCATGACATTAATTCAGGCTGCAAATCACAGATTTAAGCACTTTTGCGGTCACGTGTCTGCTCTTGCTAGTGAAGTTTTTGCAGGCTGTGGATGTGTTTGATTTTGAAAATCAGGTTTCTACATGCGTTGCCCTTCAAAGGTCTGAGAACCTAGTAGAAAAGCTGCTAAATCTGTGCTGAGGAAATGAAATGTTCGACTATTTCTCTTCTGCAGTATGAGCTGTGTCTTAGGCTGAAGGTCTCTGTGGGTGCGCAGGTACAGGAGTATGTCCGTGAAGACCAGATGCTGGAAAGACACCAGCAGGTTTTACAGGCTGAGGGAACCTGGCATCACCCTGTAGTTAACTCCAGTTCACTTCAGCAGACATAATGTGATCCAGATGTAGGTGGCCCTTTCTGGGAGAAAACTGTGTATATCTTAGCCTGGAAATTTTCTCTGTGAAAGGAATATCGTCACTCGCTTGTGAGAAGAAGGCCTAATTTAGGCTTGGAAAATCAGTTCTACCTTTTACTGTAATATATGGAGACAGTTGTATAATTTTGACTGTCTTCTCCCTTTTTACTCCTCTTTCTGTTGGGGACAAGAAACTAGGAGTGAAGTGCATAAAACCTGTAATATGAAAATACAATATTAAACAGACTTGAATCCCACCTCCAGGTGTGGCAGGAGCTCCTTCCTCTTGAAATCATGATCTAATACAGAGAAAATTTTGGATGGCTTGTTACTTAAACTGCTGTTTGTAAATGTCTTAACAGAGGAACCTCTCAGGACATTTTTGCTATTCCAAGGTTAGAACAGAGCTGTTTGAGAATGCTACAGAGACGGGCACAGCCGGTCACAGCAGAACGCTTGGCAAATAGTCTTGTGACGCTCCAGTTATTACACAAGATTAAGATCAGAAGTGAGACTTGAAAACACAACGCTAAACTCTCTGTCCTTTCAGTCCCAGATGCAAACCCAAGTACAACAAGTGGGGATCGTCCCGACGCAGGCAATGGCAACTGGACCAACGGCGGATCCGGAGAAGCGCAAACTGATCCAGCAGCAGTTGGTTCTGCTGCTCCACGCTCACAAATGTCAGAGGCGTGAGCAAGCCAACGGAGAGGTGCGGGCCTGTGCTCTCCCTCACTGCCGAACCATGAAAAACGTCCTCAACCACATGACACACTGTCAAGCTGGGAAGGCCTGTCAAGGTGAGAGCACCTTGTTGAAGCTGCTCTTGCAAATGAGCTGCGTAAGGTTTCTTGAGCGTTTGTCGGCGGTGTGTCTGTTCCTGTCCGGAATAGCCCTATGCCTGGCACAAATGAGTGCCAGAACTGGTTCTTTAATTAAACAGCTGCTCCCTTCTTCATTCTCTGTGCCTGGTTTCGTTTCCATTTCTGATCTCTCCACAGTTGTCAGTTTTCTAGAAAACAAAGTGCAGTATTTGCCCTTTAAAAGCAGGATAGTGCAGATGGAGCCTTGCAAGAGCATCTTTCATCTCCCCTGTTGTATAAAGAGGATGTAACATCCACCACATCTTTGTCTTAGATTTTTGTACTTGTTTCTTTCATTTGTTACAACATTATTGGTGAGTTCCAAAAAATTTTAGTTGCCTTTAGCTGTGTTTAATTCTATGTACAGTAGGGCTTGTTAAAGAGAAAGAACAGAGTGACTCTAAAAAAATGAGGTAATTCAAAACCAATTAACCAAGGAGTGACTTTAATTTTATTGCTTTTCCTTGTTCCAGTTGCTCATTGTGCATCTTCAAGACAAATCATCTCCCACTGGAAGAATTGTACTCGGCACGACTGTCCTGTGTGCCTTCCTTTGAAAAATGCAAGTGACAAAAGAAATCAACAACGTAAGTAGTTGGATGGAATGATACTGTTCAAATAAAGCTGATCGGTGTAGGAATAAACTTTGACAGTGTCCCAGAAAACTTAGTAGCTGCTTAATAATCTTGTATAAGGATTAATATCCTGGTGAATTCTCCTTTCTCTTCACTGAATGCAATTTATTACTTAAGTGCACAATTTTAAAGGGAAAGTGTCAGATCAAGCGCACAACCGTTTTTGAAGGGAACTCCTAACTGGTGTTTTATTGCAAGGCAACTAAAGAGATTCCATTTACAATGGAGTTTTGGATGTAAGTGTGGTTTTGGGGAAGATACAAGCTACTTCATTATAAGCTACTTATATATTTCATTATTAAGTTTTCTTGCTGCTAGAAACAACTTAAAGCAACATGCTAGTGATGAAAAATTATCCAAAATGTGTGGGAAAAAAAAGTAATTATTGTGGAAAAAAAATAATAGTCTGAGTGTCTTAATCATGAAGTGTATTTACTGCTGGTATAGATGAGCTGAAGTTCTTCAGATCATGGTGGATTTGCCCATGCCCGTGTTTTACAACAGCATAGCTGTTACTGCTGCCTGGCAGCAGCCAGTTTCTGATGCATTTCTTCCCTCTTGCTCTGAAACAGAAAATACTGAACTTATGTGGTAGGTTCGCTTCTTGTCAAATCCTTTGAAAGGATGCCAAAGTAGAACATTTTACAGCATAGATGCAGCTGTTCTAGCAGCCTAAGTAATGCCACGCCTGAGTCTATTGAAAGAAGGGTTAAGAAGTAGGAAGTACCTGGAGGACTTGTGAAGCTTGTACATTTGAATTTTGTTGGAAGCATTCTGCTAATTTCATTTAGGCTGAGACTGCAGTGAGGAACACTGCTAACCCATGGAGGATAGAGAAGAGCTCCTAGGTTAGCTGAGATTAGGGCAGAGAAGAGAGTAGCTGGTAAGACTGTCCAAATTAGCCATTGAGGGTGGTCTCATTGTAGTTTCAGGAGGGTGTTTTTTCCCTCCAAAACTGAAAAAAAAATTATAAATATGGAGCTACTTGGAGGTAAGGATTTTGGGTTTGTTTTATCAAACTTCTCCTTGGTCAAGAAGATGTGTCTCGTGTGTTGAAAGTAGTAATTTGTTGCAAGCAATTAATTATGTCTGGCCTTTGAAGAATGTTTTGAAAGCTTTGCTTTTTAATGACGTCCATTTGTGCTTAACATCCTTATTACACAGTTGTTATCAAAGTGCTAACAACATCTAGCACAACAGAATTGGTTTCTTCAATACAAGCTGCTGTAGAAAAATAATCTGTGCAGCGTTTGTGCAGTATTTGTCCATCATTCATACAACTTAGCAAAAGAGAAGGCACTTGAACAACAGTCTTTAAACAAATTTGTTGTGGGATCAACTAGGATGTTGTTTGAATGCAACAGAATTATAACGGGTAAGTGGGGAGTTCGGAGCTCTTGTCGCATGTGGGGGAGATAAATGAGAAATCTCTTTCTATTCAATTAATAATCCAGTGGCAGTAACCACAAAAATTTGCAAGTTGGTATGCTGAGGTGCAAGGTTCTTTGTTCTGGGTTATGTCTTTGTCACACACATCACACCTCATGGTTTGTTTGAAGCTAAAGGATGAACACTAAAAATACTTGTTTCGATCTGTTATAAAAGATAGCCCCTTTGAGGCGTTCAGAAACGTTTGTGAGATGATGCACATCGATACATGCATTTGAAAACACTCTCTGATGAGGTGAAAACTAGCTAGGCTAGTTGAAGACTAGCTTAGGTTATCTTAAGGCTTGAAAAAAATGTTGGCTTTTAGGAATAAATAATCATAGCATCTACGAAACTAGGGGGGAGAAGGGAATCTAAATGTAGCAGAGTATGATGAGAAGATTTAGAAAGGGAAAAAGAAATGGTAAGTATAGTGGCTCTTGTTATTTTTGTCAGGCTCTTGTCCTTACAGAATGATTGACCACATGATGGTCATTGACTTTGAGTCCTAGAACCTTCCTTCCCGTGCTCATTCCTGCTTTACCATTGTTATTTCAAGTCCTGTTCTATCTATGCTGGGCTTTCTAGCAGCCGCTTCAAAGTGTGCCAATCTTTCAGAAGGTTTTACAGCAGCACTGAATAAGATTGCTGAAACGTTGCGCTACGGTGGCTTGCTTCCACCCTCCCCACGCGCGGTGGATCTTGTGCTCTTTGTAGCTGTCTGCTCCTACTCCATGGGGGCTTTGCGTGCTGAAAAAAGCCCTGCGATTTAGGTTATTGCCATGGAGCTGCTTCTGTACAGGTATCTTTTCCAGGTTTTAGTGTTCAGAGTCTTTGCGAGGAACATCTGTGGCAGGTTTCATTTCTACAGCTGCTTTTTTTTTAAGTAATCTTGAACTGTTACTGTAATAACAGGACTTAATAGGACATGTTGGGACAAGTTTGCAATTCTTTCTGTTCCACATGGCTCTTACCACCTCTGGGGAGGTGGGTAGATGGGAACTGTCAAACCAACGTTACTCTGCACATGCTAAAACATTAAGCTTCTCTTCTGAAGAGCAGTGACTCCTGTGTTTTGAAGCAATCACTCGAAATTTGAGTGAAACGTTTTGGGGTTGGAGAGTTGTGTTTGTTAGGAAGTACTTCTTGCTCCCCGCTAAGCCCAACACAATTGGAGTTACAAGCTCTTGCAAACTGCTGTTGATACGTTTCCTGGTTTTATAGCTCTATCATAGTTATTTTTCTGAAGCTTCATCTTGTCATGCACATGCTTGAGCTTCTTAATTCTCCTGTTCCTGGCCTGGGCAGGTGTGTGTTGTGCCACCACACAGCTGCTGGCTGCGCTTCCCCTTGCAGCCCTACAGCTGGTGACAGCTGTGCTGTGCTCACCCTTTCTTGTGCCCTGGGCCATCCTTGTGCAGTGCTTGATGTGCTTCATTCCAGGATCAGGGGACTCTAGAAAATCTTTGGGATTTCTCTCTTCAGCTGAGTGAGACTGGAAGGTGGAGTTGTGAGCATGGAGCTAGTCTCCCCTGTATTTTTCTCTGTAGGTAAATTTTAAATAAAACGCAGTAAGAAAAAAGCCGAATTGAGAGAGTAAATTTGAGACAACTCATCTTCATCTGAAAATGTGATTTTTCAAGAAGACTGGGACAGAAATTCTGGACTTGGGGTCTAGAGCAGGAGTGTGGTGAGGAGCGGCTGGGGGACCTGGGGATGTTGAGCCTGGAGAAAAGGAGGCTCAGGGGAGACCTCCTTGCTCTCCACAACTCCCTGAAAGGAGGTTGGAGCCGGGTGGGGGTCAGTCTCAATAGGACAGTCAACAATAAGACAAGAGGAAACAGCCTCAGGTTGCACCAGGGGAGGTTTAGGTTAGACACGAGGAACAGTTTCTTCATGGAAGGGCTTGTCAAGGGTTGTCCCAGGCTGGGCAGGGCAGTGGTGGAGTCCCACCACTGGAGGGGTTTCAAAGCCCTGGAGATGTGGTGCTGAGGGACATGGTTTAGTGGTGACCTGGCAGTGTTAGGTTAATGGTTGGACTTGAAGATGTTAAAGATCTTTTCTAACGGAAACGATTCTATGATTCTATGACTTAGGGATGAAGAGTGGGAATCTGAAGAAGGAAATTAAATTATGGAGTAGGAGTGAGCTGACTGAGCAAGTAGGTTATTGAGTATGGGCAGGAAAGCAAAGATCTGCATGTAGAGCATTTGGGAACCACCCCTTTGTAGAGAAGGAAAGGAGCACATTGTTGCACAGGGAAGCCCCTTCAGAAGAGGAGCAGCAACTTCTTCATTGGAGTCGGTTTCCTGTGAAAACTGGAAGTGAAATCCTGTTTGCTCAAGTCGTACTGTCAGTAAATGTCTGAAAAATCTACAAACAAAATGTATCTCTCATTTTTCAAGTGCTGGAAATGACACATAATGGTGACAATCCGTTATTCCACTGAGCCCCATAATAGATGGTTAGCCCACAGATTGAGAAGTTCCATTCCTTGACTTGTATGATGCTGTGCTGTGAAGGCTTTTAGTGTAATGCTTAACTTAAAAATTAAAATGGCATTGGTGGTGAAGTTTAATACTGGCACTTCCTACCTTTGAGTTGCTTGTAAAATCTGTACTTACCGCATGATTTGATTTATGATACAGCCTTTAATTAAAGGATTGTTTGCACTTACTTTTTGTATAACTTCTAAATTCTGGGTGCAGTCAGGCTTGTGCTGAGGTGAGTCAGGGTCACCAGCAGAATTTTTGCTCCAGCACCTTGGAGCTGGAATGGATGTAATGAGCAGAGCAAGGAGCTGCAGGACAGAGCGCTTGGACACTGCCAAACAAGCCTCAGTTCCAGCCTTTGGAAGCAAAGTGAAAAATGTAAATCGGGCTTCTCAGGAATGGATTAACATGTTGCTTTCACTGGGGTAGTCAGGTTAGAGAAGTGCTGGCTGTTCCTACCTAAAACAGCATTAGGAGTCTGTGTTTAAAATACATTCTGATCATCTGGAGGGGTTCCTCTCTTGAAGACGTAAGTGCAGTTTCATTTCGACAGCATTGTCTACATGACACACTGAAACAACAGTCCTGTAGATGAGGTAGTGTTCAATCGTTCAGATTACATCTGGAGGGCCTAATCGGGCTCTTCAGGAAGTTCTGGGGCTACTTCACTTCTGCTTGTTGGAACTTTCACTCTTAAGATAGACAAACACATGCAACTCTACCAGTGGGACCTAGGAACTGAGTCATCTTTAAAGCATTTCAGATTTGAACAGTCCAGTACGGAGGTATCTTCACACTTGTAGCTTCTGAACAAATCAATACCTGAAGCATCAAGTAATAAACTAAATCACAGTAGGCATTGCTTCATGTAGCAGTGGCCTCATGGGTTAACTTCTGTTTGTTTCAGTGCTGTATTTATTTTAATTGACTTGATTTCCTGTGGTATCTGCCACAGAAGGGGCTGTGTTTGCACTTGATCTGTCGTAGAATCAGAGAATGTGAGGGGCAGGAAGGGACCTCTGGAGATCGAGTCCAACCCCCCTGCCAAGCAGGACCAGAGGATCTAGGGCAGGTCACACAGGAACGCATCCAGAC